>JACJUY010000905.1:24638-44679 GCA_014220935.1 Platorchestia sp. MABIK
CATTTAATTTATATTTAATGAGCTTTGAGGGGCAACTTTGCAAAACACATTTGTAACATAAAATACTGCTAAGTACCTGTGAGGAGGTACAGGTGGAAGAGGCTGCTGTTGTATGCTGGAAACTCCTCCATGCTGCTGATGGTGGAAGTATCCTCCAGGCTGTTGGGGCATCCCACCGCCTCTTCGGCCGCCGCTTCCGCCACCACCGCTGGGGGGAGGTGGTGGTGAAGCTGATGATCCACCAGCGGCGAGGATTTGCTGGTGGATGGTGGGTGGTGGAAGAAGCACAGGATTGTTGAGGTTAACTCGAATTTGGTTGCTGGCGCTCTCAGTGCTGCTGCTGGAAGGGTGGTGCTGGCGGTGGAGCAACTGCTGCTGGTTAGTGTGTGGTGGAGTGGTGGTGGAAGAGGAGGAAGAGTGGTGAGGAGCGAGACGGCTGGACACAGAGGGAGGCTGGTCGGGAGTAGCGCTCGGACCGCTGCTGTGCCCACTGCCTAGGCTGCCTCCAGCCGTTAAGCTATCGTCGTCGCTATCTTCAGAATCTGAAACAGAAATTCACTTGCTCATTGTGTATCAAGCGTGACATCTAGAGCCCCATGAATACCAAACGAATTCACCACAAAATACGTTTTACTAATATGAATAAAGAAAAAAATTATAGCATCTAAAAATATTAACGATTACAACATCACTGAATTTTGTAATTAACAACCCATTCGACTGAAATTAATACCATCATTTTCATTTCATTATATTAGTTCAAGACTACCTAGCCACAACACGCGCCATCTCGTGAGAGCGAAGAGAAAACACCATTTAGTACTGTGGAAAACGGGGAATCGATGGACAAGGTGAGTTCCTACACAGTAATCCTGAGCATATAAACAGCAAGCTGAGAAGGAAGAGGAATAAAAAGCAAAGAAGACGTAGTAAAGACGGCATGTAAAATTAACGAAGCAAAGTGAGCGCTAAACCTAGAACCTAAAGTTCCGAAGACGTGTCTATGGTCCGGAGCGCCAGTCCCCACAGCAGAGGATAGACAAAGCTGGCTAACCTAAATTTATCGCGTATTCTATGCCCCTTGAGAGGGAGTAAATGTTATCACACTAGACCGAAAATCAACATGTCCAACAATTACTAAAAATACTACAGGACAGAAAGTCTTTCATTAAAAGACATTACGTGTGCTACACTTTTTTGAAGAAACTAAATGTCGAATTTCATCTACTTCAGTACAAAAGTAAGCGTTATAAACAAAAGATGCGAAGAACAAAACATTAAAACGGAAAATCACTTCTACGAGGACAGGTAATCGGTGCGAGACGCTTGTCTTGTTTTTGAAGCCAATCATAAATATCGAACATTTTAAATTTATCGAGATAGTTTACTAGAGCATGCTTCAAAATATTAATGCGTTTACGCATGTAACTGCTGATCCGCAGATGGCAGTATCTCAAAATGACAATAAACTGACCCACTGAATGGCTGCTAGCTGTACGACACTAGTGTACACAGATGGCGGCTGCACAACAGGAGACCTACAATACATTACAGGAATGGCAGATAAAAGAATCATAGAGTCAAATTTGTTTTAAATTCATCTTCGCGGCAAATGAAATAATAAACCGAATGGGGTCAGAGCAAAACAAAAAAACGCTACTGATTTTGGCAATCAACAAAATTCAGGGCCTACACCGAAGAACGTTGAGTGACCAAGTTATGATCGGCAAACAATCTTACCTGCCAACAAAAAGCCAAAAGTTCGTGCATTTTTACATCTTTGTTGGGTGTACAAAGGTTATTCACGGTCACTAAACTTTTCGGAGTAAACAATATGGAGGTAGACCACTATTTATGAAACTGATCACTTTTCTACCACTGCCAATTTTTTTAAAGTGAACTGTTTAGCAGAGCAAATTAAGAACAAGGAACAACTGAACGAACAATAATTGAGTTTTGATATTTTGTGTGAACTTTATTCGCAAATGCAGGCCGATGCAACGAGCTTGATAACGTATTTGACATTTCTTCCATTTAATCAATTCTACACCTGTTTCGACGATATCTTCGGCTCCTGTAGTTCTACAAAAATAAAAACACTTCGTTGTACAATTAAGAAATGACAAAATATTTTTGCCTAAAAATCAGCTGCGATTAAAAACGTAATGCATGGTAGTGTTAATGTTTAGCTGTACATCAATAGTTGGGCTACTAGATGAGGAGCAGACCCGAGTCGTGATGGTGATGGTCTGGAGACCGGGCTGTGGTGACAGAGGCTCGCTTGGAAGGCAGGGGCAGGTTCTTGGGCCGGGACTGGTACTGGGCGAGGGCTTCCTTCACCGCCTCCTGACGTACCTCTGAAATGCAACAAATATCACGTTTAGTCTCCTGCCATGGAACAACCCAACGCATTCGCCTTCTTGACATTGGCCTTGAAAAATGGGGTAAACAAACTTCTTCATATTGAATATTTATAGTTAAGAAATTACAACTAGTTGGTTATTTTTATAAGCGAATTCGAAAATTTTCAGACTCATTCAAGTAGAGAAATAACAGAATTAATCAGTCGACTTGTAAAATATGAGTACTTTCAAAAGGTAGCATACCAACAGGTAAAATGCTCAAAAGAATAAATGAAACATTTATCACGATAGGTGGCCGTGATATATTCATTTACTTTACCAATCATCGATCACCTTCGCTTCATTTTAATGAAAATATTTCTACACAGAACAGCAAATCCTTTCCGTTTGTCCACACGGGATACTCAAAATATTATTTATACTTTCTACGTACAACAGCTGACATGCCGAGCTTATTGAATTTTGAGCACAGCTCAAAAAGATCATAATTCAACTGCATAAACCAGCGAAGAAATACACAACTGATATTGCCACATTTAGCATGCAGAGAGCATGAAATGAGACCCGAGACCGAGCTCTCAATGAGACCCGAGACCGGGCTCAAATTTCATGCTCTCATGAGAGTAAGAAATTTAGCATACAGAGAGCATGAACATATAAACGGAAAAAGTAACTAGGTAACATGCAGTCGCCAAAGATATTTCAAAATTTACACAAAATACCAGACCTTGAAATGCTTGCCGTAGAAAGTAGCGTTTCCACACACATTGAAAATCAGCGGAACTCATGCTATGAAAAAAATAACATTTCCCGCGTATTGGGACATACGTAAACCACTAGGTGAATTGCTCACACACCGGTATATATGAATAACATTTCATGTTTCGCGACCTATTTAAAAATAATGGTCATCGTACGAGGTGAATTTTGATGGTGCAATTGTATTTTAAAAAGGATAAGAATGTATACGAGCAGTAAAGTAGATTTCTTAATTCTGCTACCTACAACCTAACAGTTAACAACCGCAGAAACGTGGTGAACGTGCTAAATAATTACTAGACCAAGAGATCGTTTCAACAATTACTCTGTAAAAATTTTACATGATTTTCAGAATATTTTCTTAAATAAATGGAAGCCCTCGGTCTCTCCAGGACACAAACATAAAGTTAAGTTCGATGTTAGCAACTAAACTATCATATCAACGAAGTAACCAAGTGTGAAGCATAGGTCTAAATCTTTAAAGGAATGTCTAGAAAAATTCTTACGACGTTTGACGATTTCAAAAAGAATTTAACAGAAAAGCGAAGGTGTAAAATTTAAAGAAACAAAATGGAACGAAAACAATAATAAAATCTCTAGTTATCTTATTTATAGAATCGTACAACAAATCATTTCAGATACAGATGTTAGCCGAAGGTAGCGATTTTATCATTTCAATTTGCAGTTAATAAGTCTTCTTACAAATAAAAGTATTAAATTTACGGACTTGTGTAATGTCAATAACGAGCTTTGGTTGAGAATATTGTTTCAACGAGTAAGAACTTTGATGTTCAACATTTGCTCATAAAATAACCAATTTACGCTCAAATTAGAAAATGAAAGCATGGAAATGACTACAACCGCTAAAATACAGGTGTATGATAAACCTAAAATCGGTAAGACTACGAAATAAAATAAAATAAGATGCCTAACGAAGAAAGAAGCAGCTCAGAGAGCTCGACCTGCTCATAGCAAATAACTGACTACGAAATTGTCACTCGTCATTTTTGTAAGAAAGTTTACGCTCACTGGGACACAAGTAGTCAGTCACGAAAAATAAAGCTTACTGATACGTGGACACAAGATCGGTTATCTGATGGCCGCCCGGTCTCTTTCACCAAGCTCAGAATTCTGCTTGTTATTGCTTTCAACTTCTACACAGCCCTAGAATTTAAACTCACATACTTTATCGCACGTTTTGGCAATAAGCTCGACAAACAGAAACCTAGCAATTTTTTCAAAACTTCAACGCTCAAAAAGCAAGCTATTTTTGAGGGTGATAAATCTTCTTCTTAGATAAACTGTTTTCTTAATTTTCGAACGATCACAAACCACTTTTTCAGGTATCACATCAATTTTTTCTATAGTATTTCCGACATTCTTTGATTTCTTCATCAATGCGACATTTGTTGGTTTCACTATATAAGGTTTAGTAAAAATTTTGGCTTCTCACTACATTTGACATAATTTTTTGGCTTCGCAGAACTTTCTCATATTTGAAATGTGAACTCCAGCGTCATAATAACCGATCAGTGCGTCGCGACCACGTCCATCTTGTTACAACTCCTTCGAACATACGCAAAGGCAACCATCTATCATGACATCACACAGAAGCTCCAGCAGTCCTTGCTTCATCAGCCCCTCTAGGCAGAGCTTCATTTTTTCGACAACTAAACTGTCCGATGTCCTTCATTCATTCTTATAGCAAAAAAGTAACAATCAAGCGGTAGGCCCAAAATGCGCTAATCATTCCTCGCTTCACATCACGTACAGAGAAGTAAAATCTTCCTTTTTTGCCATCAGTGCCCGCAGACATGGCAAGTTAAATTGCAGGAAGAGCCAGGCCAAAAAGTGGACGTTGGGAATATATGTTTATTGTGAGACCTCAACTAACATCTGTATACTATCCGTAATAATCTTGAACGTGAAATCATATATCACTCAAAAAAATTAAAAACCAGAACACATGTGCTGTACACTCTCACGTTTACAGATGACGGTTAATTAAAAATAAAATTGCGAAGGCTAGGAATGCGCACACGTATAATACTCGTAGATTAGATTATAAGTTAGTTTAAGCCTCCCTAACCGCGACAAAGACGTTCCAAAGAGATGAATGAACCATTTAGTATAGACTTGAGGGAACGCGCGGAATCTATGCAAAGGTGCATAAAAACAGGAAGTTGAGAAATAAGGTCTTGAAACAACATAAATATTGATGAAGAAAGTAGTGGGCGCTGCAAAACAGGACAGCAGTGAACCGAAAAAAGATGGTCCTTAATAAAATAAAGTTTATTTCAACTAAAAGGCATCTCTCAACAAAAGCCCGCGCTCGGGACCCCACGTATTTCCCCTAGGAATACCGATTTCCAAAGATACAACAGTTGTCTCCTCCTGAGGGGAGCACACGTAGAAAAAAGGAGCTTCAACGTGTCTTGACAGATTAGATTATATATTAGTTTGAGCCTCCCTGCCACAACAAAGGTGTTCAAAGAGAGGAAAGATGAAGGCACCATTTAGTATGGAGTTAAAGGAAGGCGGAATCTACGCACAAGGTGTGTTTTGATACAAGATTTCTTGAGCATAGAAATAGTAAGTTGGGATAGAAGTTCATGAGACACGATAAAAGTTGAAGAAAATAAAAGGTGCTGTAAAATAGGACAGTAGTGCACCGAAAAAGATAGTCTTTAACAAAACAAAAAGCTATTTTCTTCTAACGAAGAGAAGGCCTACCTAGTTTTCAACACGACGTGTAATCAGAAAAAGATTTGCAGGCAAAATTTAAAGCTTTAATTTGAGGCAAGCAAGAGCTAAAAATGCATGTGCGAGGCAAGGAGTTGATTTTTAATAAATAACTGAGGATTCAAATACGCACCAGCAAAAAGGATCTTCCAGATTTGAATATTTAACACCAGCAAAAATAATGAGGCAGCATAAATGAAGAAGCAATTGAACGTCAGCAGGATTTTGCTGCTTGACGTCGTCCTTCTCTTCAAAAGCCAGAAATAAAACCACTTGTGGCTCGAACAAAATAAAAATTCAGTACACTTATCGTGAGTCATGAACGACGAACATGTAACTGGTTATTCAACACGTCTGTAGAAGAATTTTACGTTGTTTATGGAAACTACCTAGCATGCTATCAACCTATCCTTTTGTGCAGTTGTCAGAGACACTGTAATTTTATCTAGAGAATCGTCAGTTTGCAGAGAAATATTGAACGGCAGATATCCTTAGCTCCTCCTAGGTACAGCAAGTCTTGGAGGCAAAAAGGCTCTTTCTGTACGCGTTGAACGTGGGTTTGAAACTGAATCATCAAGTCTCAGATCACGTTAAAATTATATGTCAATTCTAAATTCTAAGCTGACGGAACATATGTTAATGAAGAGCGTACACAAATAAATGAAAAAATTTCATTAGTTAAACATTTGCGCAACACACCAAAAAAAAATGGATTACGAACACATCACAAAATTCAGTCCTTTTTCATGTATCCAGAGATAAGTATCGTGAAGCTAATGATAAAAAATTTGAAACTTGGTACGATTAATGTGTTCTAATCGGTAATTGCTGTTCTCTTTGCAATAAGGACTAATAAAATCCTAATTTTCAATAACTATAATTAACCTATTAAGAATAAAACTATATATAACCTGATCATGTTTTCCATTCATTTCTATATTCACTGTGGATAAGTTTATATATCAGATTATAAGTTCATTTAAGACTTCCTATCCGCAACAAATGCGATGCAAAGAGAGGAAGAAGGAAGGCACCGTTTAGTATAGACTTAAGGGAACGCGGAATCTATGCAGAAAGGGCATAGAAACAGTGAGTCGAGAAAGAAGTCCATGAAACAAAATGAAAGTTGAAGAAGAAAGTGGTAGGTGCTGAAAAACAGGACAGCAGTGAACCGAAAGAAAGATGGTCTTTAACATAACAAAATGCAGTTTATTTCACCAAAAAGAAAGCCTACCTAACTCTGAGCTCGGGCCTTCATATTTTCCCCCTGGGAGTGCTAATTCCCATAGATACAATAGTTGTATCCTCTTGAGGGGTTATTCACTGTAGCTCTAATTTAAAGTGCATAGCTTCTCGCATCACATGCGACATTGAAGCAATGCAAGGAAACGCAGAATTGAAGAAAACAGGGTGACTCACGCTGACTGCTTATCCCTTGTTAGTGTTCATGAGGTACAGCAGGACACAGGCGGCGGCAGCAGCAGCAGCAGCTTAGTAAGAAGAACAACCGCAGATGCTGAAGTGAAGGCGAGGCTACGGCTTAAACGTGAGCGATATTCATTTGATGATGATTCTCAAGCACTAGAGTAAGAACCGGGTGCACTGTTCACGCAACGGCAGAATACCGATTAGCATTCACAGCAATTGTTGTGTATCCTGTTTTCTTTAAAAATCGTAAGTTGTGTGAAACAAAATCAGCTGGCCCTTAACTACGCAGTTTGAATTTCGACCAGCAATAAATTTCTAGAAAATGGCAATTAGGTCACGTCGTAACCTCATTTGTTATAGAAAGAACGAGTCACCATTCTGCTCAAGTTGAAATCAGATAGATGAATATAAAAAATGAGCACTAGACACACGGTGTCACCGAAAAGTTCCAACATGAGAGCTCTGAATTCATGATCGCATCTTTTCTCCAGATTTAATTCTCTTCAAGAGTATTTAATTTCGCACAGCAGAAAGAGGTTCTTCTTGTAACACACCCTTGATTTTATGTAAGAAATTTTCAACCAAAACAGAGACTGTAACACTTTCAATGAAGTATCTACAACACATGCGCACCCTAACTTAACGCTTGAAACTATACTCATAAAATATCTAGAAGCATAATTTGCAAAAAATTGCGCAAAAAAGTGTCACGTAAAACGAAAACACAGTGTGAAGTTAGCACTTGGACCAATTTTTTACAGGTTCACGGTTTTAAAGATAAAAAATTCTTAACGCTATAAACCTTTAATGAATTAAAACTTCTTCTTCTTTTAATCACCCATCCGGTCAAGACCTACTCAGCTTGTCATGTCATGTCTACTACACACCACAGCCAGCAAAGTCAGAAGTAAAATTGAAGTCATCACAATTTGATTAGAATTGGTAAACTTTGACGCCCGAGTCACACCTGACGTGTGATAGAAATTCCAATTGTGACCCAAAAAATGTACAACTGAAAAATAAATAAAATGCCGAAATAAAAGCTTTCAAGTCCATGATCGCCACCACGAAACAAATGCATAAAATACTCCTTACTTCAATTAAGCTGATCGCTCACTTTATGATGCAGCACTAGCGCGGGAATTGCCTTAGTAATCAAAATCCTTTTGTAACTAGAACGGAAGGGGTCACTAAACCTCAGACGGAAGGTACTGACGGGCATGATCGCACCAAGAAGCCAGCTCCTGAAGAAGATAACGTCACGCTCGTGTTTGCGGGGAAATTTATCATTAGGCTATGACGCGAGGATACCGCGCACGCGCGCGTCACGCAGGATGCCAGCTCCTGCGTTGCCCTCATAGCAAGCCACTCATTAACAACGCAACCACGGAAAATTTCCTCTGATAAGCTACGCAGAATATCTCACAAAGGACACTCAAGTCCGTAATTTGTCAAGCCTCTCTGCAATGAAATTGGTACTGTTATATTGTGTTAAGTAGTATTGACGTGATTATAACGAATATGATTTTTAAAAACGCAGATACTTTTTCCTTCTAATTACGGTAATTAGTAGGGTTAGAATAGCAATAAAATTCCCTGTAAGTAGTGCCAAAAGGGTGTGAAATTTGAGCGCAACACTTCGCACAATCCGCTACGGTCTGTACAGTGGAGCAACTGGTGACAAAGAAGTTTGAGTGTAAAAGGAGAAACAGAACCTACTCATGGATGCTCTTGTAATGAGCCGGTTGTACAGAGAAGGCAAAATCAAAACAGATCATCTACCCCACAAAAAAGCATTACTGTTTTGCGGGGAATGTGAGCACAGAGCGCTTACACGCAAAGGTACACTAAACAACGACAGACAAAATGTGCACCCTTCACAAAGTGAGGCCCAAAATTCTACACATCTCTCAAGTATGAATGTGTCCTGTTGTCTCCGAAGATAATATGATGGGCCATCTGCAACAATATACACCTTCGAAAGCCGTGCTCATAAACGCCAAAATACAAAATCAATGAAACCTAAAAACTTGTATCATTCGAATTCATTTCATAATTTGAAACTAGTTCCTTCAGGAACAAACAAATATTTGTAACAAAACCATCTCGAAAGAAACACGAGCGCGAAATTGTCGCAAGAGCAGCAAATGGTAAAAACTTCACCCAAACAGAAACCAGAATGACAACCTTCAGACTCCGATGGCAAAAAAATCGCCGGACACTAAAAACCGGATACAAGGTTTACTGAAGCCCGTCCGTGTGGACGAACCGTAAGGCAAAGGACCTCTGCACAACGCAAGACAGGATTGCGTTTGCCAGACAAAGACCACTCCGGTCAACGATAGCGGCGGATAGCTGGAGGGACAATGTTCTGCAACACAGCAAGCCTTGATAAACAAATGCAAATCATTGGATCCCTTAAGCGTTGTTTATTCAGGGATAGTCGAGTACTGAAGTGTACGCCGGAAACGAATCAACTCGTGCTTGGGAAATGTGTCACCACTAGCAATACAGGAGTGCATAGCGACAATAACAAAGAAATGGGTCCCACTACAACACTAATGTAGCAGAACGTTTTGGTACAACTTTGCCTTTCAGAAATCATGTTTTGTTGAAATAATAAATACTCAAGATACGAAACGTTCGTTTGTACTTGAGTGAACATAAAGAAATACAAAACCAATCAATATTCCACTCATAACGCCTAAAATTCAACTGTGCATCAAAAGACGAGCAAATCAAGATATGGATGATGAAAGGCACGAGATTTGATTAGTAACTCCGTGGTTTATTAATGAACATTATGATCATGAATGAACAGTAGTTCTTGAAATTTTTCATTCAAATATGAGCCATTTTTAAAATGCAAGTAACAAATGAAAACGAAGGGCAAATTCAAAGGAGCAGCTCGTGCAATTAAACTCCAATACTAAAATAATCTGACAGCATGAATGTAATTCATTGACCTAAACAAAACACGAATAGAAATTGCTAAAATTTGACCTTAAAATTAAAAGCACTACGATTAAGGTCAACCGGAGCAAACCAAAAGCCATGGGCTATTTTGGATTGATATTTTCAACTCAGTCCGCACACAAACTGACTCGTTTATGGTGGGACTCCGGTAAGTATTTGAACAGTGAGAAACAAACGACAGAAAATGGTTTGGAGAACAAAGACACAGATAAGAAAGAGAGATAAGTGGCCTAGCGAGAGAAGATTAGAATGGGGCGAAGGCAAAGAACGCACAAAAAGCCGAGCTCGAGCAGCAGCAGCATCAAGTGCTGCAGGGCCGTGGGGCATCTCGCGGCCTGGGAACACGCGCGCCAGCTGCGGCCACCAGGAGCTCTTCTGGTGTACATGTCTGCAGGGCTAGTTTACCCTACCCCTTCATTTACTTTAATGGCCTGCTCTTCAGGTTTTATTGAAAAAATGGTTTTAAATTCCTCACGTCTGTATTTTTCCCATCATTTGTAGCGGTAATTTAGCTCTTGCCCATCGCTTTGCCCCAACCAATGACAACTTCCAGCATACGCAAATGGCCTTGGTTTTTTAAATTTATGACATTCAAAACATTAATTAACCTGGATGCTATTAGGAGAACAAAAGTGCAGTAATCGGCGAATGCTTAGCTAACTTTAGAAAATATTACACTTGAATGATGATGCAAAGGGAGCTTGCACTTTACTGTAATAACTTATACTGCACCCTAGGCTGTACAGGAATACAGGAAAATCCACTGCAAAAAGTTTTGGCTATCAAAAACAATTGAATGCCTCAACAATATACATCTCGAGTATTCGTACCAAATACCGGTAAGCATGACACTGCCATGGGGAACATAATGCCTCATACGCTGTCGATTGTATTACACGACAACCTGCTCAAAATCCCACGACTATCATGAAAAGTACGTTGATCGACTGAACGTGTCTACGAAGCCGCCATTCACAATCACGTTTCAGTCTTGCTCTGCGCCACCGTAACTAAAACTACCGATACCGTGCGTAAGCTAAACGCATCAAAGATAGAGCGCATTGCGTAATGAATTCGCTTTACTTGACTTGAAGTTGCATTCTTCACGAAATCAACTTAGTCTAGTCGAGTGCTCGTTTATCTTAAGATTCACTGTAGCATTTTTTTTTCTTCAACTTCGTCAAGAAAAAGTATTCACAGTATCGCCCCACCATCAATGACAAGAGCCTACAATAATTTAACTACTCGTTTTAATCTTATTCAATGCGGTAACTCGACGCCACCAGGACAATAATACACAGGAGGAACACGCAAATACACAAGCAAGTTACGCATCGGAACAACTCTCTCAAAAAGGATATAATCTGTAACTAGCGTATACATATATTCATCTCGCAAACGATTATTACACACTTCTTTACATCGTGAATTAGAATGATAAACACAACAAAAGTACTGTGGCATTGGCATGAAGAATAGATGTAGTACGATGGGCCGTTGGATTTAATCACAGGATTCTTCCACATCTCGGGAAGCCAAATGTACGTATGAGATAACCTCAGCCCGTAGAGCAGAATACATAGTCTTTTACACTCAAAAGTGCACTACGTTCAGAATTTCTACCGTGACTTGGAAAACTGCAGATGCCATCACAGTTGGTTGGGCTGTCATGATGCGAGTTCCGAAGTTACAGCTGTTGTGTATCTAAGAACACTTGAAGTCTTCAACAAAAGGCCTCAGTTACGGGTATGGGACGTGAACACGGCAAACAGCGAACCTACGATCGGGCCAAGTCGACAATTTACACGTAACACACGACACTCGATATCTTCCCAAAACGACGCAATTAAATTTTAGATACTACAGCTAGAATAACCTATCATGTACGCATTTTTAAAACACACAAAAATTATGAATAAATTCAGAAACCACCACCAGATCTTTAGTACAAAATTTGCCCGAGCAACTCACTTTCAAAATAAACTATCTCACAGACCGCGAACGTTTCACAAGCACCGAGATCCAATAAAGCGAGGAGATACCACTGCTCATCTTCGTTGCTCACAGTCCGCCGGTTCGGCTCCAACTGAGAGCCATGAGACGGCGGCAGTCTCGTATCATAGCGGGTGTTCATGATAGGCAGATGAGTAACATATTTCAAGTTAATTTACTTACCGCTTTTCCCTTTCCTTCGCAACCTAGGTAAGTATTGCCGACTTACAACGTGTAAATTTATCGGCCATCTGACTCCTGCATTTTTCGTTCTCAAAATTACCAATACATCAATTATTGGTGAATTTCAGTTTCCAATTTCGTTCAAATATAATATTAAAATTGTGATAACCAGGGGCGCCTCAATTCCCTAAACGCCTAAAATCGTTTTAATGCGTTGTCATGTAGAAATTTCCTTAGAAACATACAATGGCTACAGGCATTTCGTCGCACTTTTCAATTTTAATGCAATTCTTCAGCAACATACACGAGCTTTTAAATTCAGGAGTGTTAACTATATAATTGTTCGAGTTTATAATCAAAATATAGGTAAATTCAATAAAATTTGCTATGACTTACTAATGTATCCAACTTCTTTAGTACTACTGACATAAGTTTATATGGAATAGCTACATCACACATTCAAATGAAAATCCAAGTAACAATATAAATCAAGAAGAGAGAAGAGACCAAAAGATTCCAAGTAGAGTTTAGCTTTCCTAACTATAACAAAGGTGCCCAAAAAGATAACAAGGAAGGATTTAGTACGGTATTAAGAGAACAGAAAAACCATACACACGGTGTATGTCCCTATATTCTGTGCAACGAAACAGCAAATTAGAAAAGTTTATAAAAACAAGATATAAGTTGACAAATGAAAATGAAAGATTAAAGATTAGATGTTAGTTTGAGCCTCACGTACAGCGACAAAGGCATTCCAAAGAGCGGAAGGCACCATTCAGTATGGAGTTGAGAGAACGCGGAATCTATACACAAGGTGCATAGAAACAGTAAGTTTAGAAAAAAGTTTATGGAACAAGATCAACGTTGAACAAAAAGTAGTAGGTGCTGAAAAACAGAACAGTGAACCAAAAAAAAGGCCCGTAACACAACAAAAAAACCTATTCTATTTCAACAAAAGGAAGGGCTACCTGACCTCTAGCTCGGGACCTCATATATTCCCCATGGGAGCGCTAATTTCCATAGATACAGTAGTTGTATCCCTCTGAGGAGCTTGAAGGAAAAAAGGCAGAGAAATTTGGCACTCCGGCAGTATGCACCTACACCTAAGGGGCAACATGAGTCACAGCATTCACGCCTCATTACAGCACTCCTCACCTACCCAAGAACCTCGCCCGTACATGTTACGGTCTACAAATATCTTCAAAACTCTTCACGGAGATGAGGTAAAGAGATACCAGACGTTTTATTAAATTGATAACGTTTTGCAATGGGACAATAACTGGTATCACAGCAATAATATTTGAAATAAAACACACACGGTGTATGCTATTTTCGAGGTGCAACTCATCTCATCTTATCACGTTCTTACACTTACAATGTAAAACCGAAGAAGTGAAAGAACAGTGGAACTTATTTCGTTTCAGAGTTAGTCTCTAAAACAGTCATTTTCTAGACCAATAATTATTCAACATTGGCACGCTCCCAACATTTTGAGCTGCAGTTCTGTGTAATTCAGCAGCAACAACTCATTCTTCATGTCTAAGGAGCTAAAGATTACAAACTCGAAAGATAAGTCAAATTTTTACTCAGCAATAAAATTATTTTCTCGATCATTCGCGTAGATACAACAAAAGAATTCTGCTCATAAACCGAAAACATTAATCACCACTCATACCGCAGACGTGGTAAAAAATGAGGAAAAGCGATGAAATAATCATTAAGAAAACGAACTTGGCCCACAAACACGAATCAATTTATGCACACGATAGATTTTTAAAAGTCGATACGTCGACCTGTTTCGCCTCCTTCTCCCTCAATCCAATTATTAACATTACCCTTCAAGTTTCAGTAACCACTTCATACTGCCGTAAGAGTTTAGGCTAAGAAAACGCCGTCTTATCAATTCAATTATTGGATTTTCAAAGACTGAACCGTGATTTGTGTGGATATAAGGATTTTTAGAATGGCCCAAACGAAGAGTTTCTGATGAACATTGGATGAAGAACCTGTTTTTTTTATAAACAGTTAGGTCCACTGAAACTGACCGAAAGTTAATTGTGATGACTTGGCACAGAAGCGATACCAATGAAGCCTTTGAACTCATCATAACAGCGCACGGTTATTCTTCAAGTATACATGGGATGTGTAGTTACTGGGCTTATTTATACCTCTGCTTTATATAGCTGAGTTACATTTTAAGAGCAGCATCAATTGGAACAATTAATGCTACATTTCCTGTTGGTGGCAAAAACATGGCCCAGACTTACGTCTTTAAAAATAACGCATACCATCCGAATAAATATTCAGGCATAGAAAGTTCTATGCTAAACATATCGGTTCAACTTTCTTTGCATCACAAACACTTTTTCGCGGATTAACGATCTTTTAAGCTTGATGGTATACAAAAGGGGAACATTTAGGTATGAACTGGCTTCATTCTCCATCCATGGAAAATTGTAAAACTACACTAGACCAAATGAGGTAAATATTCTTTAAAAGAAAATGACCTATTCTCCAGAATTCATCACTGGGAATCAGCACACAAGCAGCCAATAATGTTTCGTACTCTTCTGCTCATTGAGCGAACAAATTTAGTCGAGCAAATTATAGTTTCCTGAGAATACTTTCATGAGGCTTTACGTGATGGGTATTTGATCCAATTGATTTACGTGGACGTCCTCACAGCTGAAGAAAACTTAAGAAAAAGCCAACGTTACCACCACACTACGACACTCGCACGAGAGAATTGCTACAGAGCCACACAAGTAGGGGGAAGTGGGAAGGGAGAGGAGAGCATGGGAGCGAGCAAGGGTGACATCCAGCAAGCCAGTTTGAGAGCGGTGAGTTCGGTAGGAAATGCCCACGAGAAACGTCGTCAGGTCGCTAACAAGTACGGACATGTGACGCTGTATGCGCATGTTGAGTCAAACATACAACATTCCTATGTGAAATGTACAGTGTAGCTGGAATCTATCGACGTGAATGCGGGATATACCAGAAGGCGTACGTGAAGTAGCATAAAAGTATTCAACGATGAAGTAAAACAGTGTATAGTAAAATGTATCCCTGAATAGTTATGTTGTATTGTTAAGCAATAGTAGAGGGCAAATTGTTACGTCATGTAAGCGACGGGCTGCACAGTTGGTCTTCATGAAGGTTCGTTTGGTTCGGGAGCAGGCTGATCTTGCTTCATCTACGGAGCTGTGGGCGGCAATACTAGTACTGTGGATTTTATTAAAATAACAGAAATTAATTTTAAAATGAATGTTATAACTTCCATTGTATATATTGTTCCATATAATACATTTTTGAAAGTAAGATTTGATTTTTAAAGCTATTTTATTAATCGAGAAATAGCCATTCAATGCAGATTTACATACGTCCGCATTTCTTGACTAATATTATACATTGAAATGTTCAAATATTTATTTTTCCTCTATTAAAACAGCTACAAAATAAAATTTGCATAATGAGGCATTCTCTGATGAGACAGTGACACTGATAACTGAACATTTCTTGCTTGCGCCTTAAGCGGGAACTACTTTTAGTCTTCGCGTGTTTGTGATGTGTCAGTGCGTCCGGCCCGCCTTGTTCATATTCTCTAAGCTATAGGTACATCCGAGTACCGACTTCAAGTCAAATAAATAACTCATCTAGCAAATGAAATTCTTCAAAATCAGAATGAAAATTCACCCTTTACCTACCAAGATAACGAAAGGTTATTAAGAAGAAGTAAGAAACAACGTTTGGGAATAGCGAGACCTTTATCAAGCAGGAAGGACGCTTAAGCAGGCAAGCAGACTTGCTAATTTCAGCATCAGGTGTCCGTCCACAAGGCGAGCTGGAAGGTCGGGCACTCCTTAAACTTACGAAGGATGCCAGCGAGCGCTAATGGGAAACACTCGTCTTCCGTTCAATCTTGAGCTTCTACAGTCACTGATTTTGAAAACTTATTTGAATACCAGCAGGCATTAAGACTTATTTTCTGTCAAGGCTACCAAACCCTGCACTTGAAGTAGGCCAATCCAGATAAAATCTTCGACGGATATAAATCACGCAAAATAACTAAAACACATCAGCCCTAAAATTGAAAATATGCAAGCCAGTTTCAGTACACTCTCAGATAGGTTGTAGAGGGCAAGTTCAAAACGAAGCAAGTAGAAGAGTAGTCGAACGAAGTTCGATTTTAATAAGCTTCTCTGGTAGTCTGCAAACGCCGCATCTTGAATTAAGTATGCAAGAAGTTTCTTCTCGAGGAAGTTATTCAATTTGACCAAGATACTTATTGAAGTTAGGAGTGCACCGTGAAAACGAAAATGAGCTCAAAGTTGAGGTACTCATGAGCAAATGCAGCAAAATAGACTAGATAAAAAAGAAAGTCTAGACGTCGCAATGGCACGACGCGCACGCGTCGATAGTCACAACACCCACTTCATAAATTCTGAAAAACTTATCCACGATAGGAACATAGGATTAAGAAATTCTTTATTTATATTGCATAAGCGAAGAAACAAGGCAAGGAAGGAGGAAGCTAGGGGAAGGAGACGCCGGAGGAGCGCATGGCATGAGGGCGTGGCAGAGCAGCTCCTGCATGAGGCGCCGGGCCGCCACAGCGACACCGCCGCACCTCCCACATGCCGACCAGCTCCCTCACACAACAGGCGCACCAGACTTTGTGATACAGTTTTCCCACCATGACCGTTTCTTAACCTTAAGCAGCCTACATTAACACAACAATTGCTTTGTTAACACGAAGCGCCTGACGCTTGAAAGGCAGATAAAACGCTCATCCATATAGCTAGACAGGGACCGGCTTATACCCGAGCTGACTTGTTGAAATGAAGAGAATAACGAATGGTACAGTGTGTGGAAGAAAATTACGATCAAAAATCTAAGATGAGTAAAAGCAAAACAGAAAGGAGCTCCTAAAATCAAATGAAAAGAATTGAACAGACATAACAGACTCGCAAACTCAACTCAAACAACGAAAGTATCATTTACTTCGTGATGCCCAGCTTATGCCATACGTACACGAGTGCCTGCACAATTGCCTACAGACGGCCCAGCAAATCTCGCTCGCATGATCCACAATTGGCTCAATGGAATATCACTCGCAGCACACACAAAAAACACAGCATCAATTCAATACGGTCAAGCTCCCTTTACGATGAACCCAAAGCCGGTTCAAACGCGAACTGCAGACACCATCGGGAGGCTAAATGAAATTAGGCGTTTTTTCTCCTGTGATATGTTAGACATAGATTTCAAATAAATTTCACCACCAACGCGGCAAAAGGACAATGAGAGAAAATTAGATTAGCTTATAAGTTAGTTGAAGTCTTCCTAACCATAACAAAAAATTCCTAAGAGGAGGAGAAAAACAAAATTAAACATGGAATTAAGTTAACAGAGAATCTATGCACTGGATATGTCCCCAGACCTAGTGTATAGAAATAGCAAAGGTAAAAATAATTAGACAAAGTAAAGTTCGCAAGGAAAGTAGTAAATGAAAAAAAAGAAAGCAGTGAACGTGAAAAAGATGGTCCGTAACAAAACGAAATTCTTTTCCGTAGTTACAAAAGGAATGCCTACATATCTTTCAACTTGAGACCCAACATTTTACACCTAAGAGTGGTAATTTCTGTAGATACAACGGTTGTAGCGCCGTGAGGGGTTCCTTATATGAGAAAATAATAATGTACGAGAGGCGCCCTGCAGACCAGCAGGCTTCCCTAGGTTAACAGTTGTGCAACAGCCATGCGCTCTACTCCTACTTTGATCAGAATTTAGGCCCTTATAAACACTTTTAAAGGGACTTCTTATTATCGCATCATTGTTAAAATGCAATTAACTAAATACCCGTCTTGTAAAATGAAGCTTATTCCATCACGTATCGAATGGATATTAACACAACACAAAGTAAATGAAATATAGACCAATTTCTATGCTAATAAAATAATAATTAGCGCAGTCATAATTTACTTGTTCAAAATGCTATTATGTACAACTCTAAGAAAACTGAAAAACAGAATTTACACATTATAAAAATGCCGACTTTGATGAGAAATTTCAGAAAACTGAAACTAGAACAAAAATCGCACAGAATTCGACACCGCAAATTTGAGACATCCTTACTGACAGTTCTCTTGAAATGTTAACGCTTGACCCAGAAGAAAAATTGAATTTGTTTCAACAATGATTTACACGCGTACAAAGAAAGAAAACAATCACGAAAATACATTAAATAAATAGGTTAGCACATATTAATCGGACAATATACAAATAAATACAAGGGAAATAAACCTACAAGTCTAAACACGCGAGAGACCTGTAAAGTTGAATTTCTCGAGACGTGCGAAAAGAATTTATAGACATTCTGTAGCAATTAATTATCGACGTATAAAGCCGAGCAATAAATTATCTAACCCGAAGTGCGTCGAACCAAATACATAGTGGAAATAAAATTGAAAAACAACAAGAATAAGAGCACAAAATCAGATTTCCAAGATACGTCGACGGTCCAGACAATTGCTTGCTTCAGGCACGTATTTGAGCCATCGAAGAAACCGCAGAGCAACGGTCCAGCTAAAATTTCGTCGACGATCGTTAATTACAGCAGACAGACATCCACTAACTCCGCCTAAACCGCCGCCAAAGCGTCATATTCGAGATCTTCGGAATATTGGTACACAAGAGCAGGAGAAAATTCAATACAAAAATGCACGGAATGAACTGTTGCTGAAAATTTAAACCTGAATACCATTGATAATGAAAAAATTAGCAGTAATTAGCTTGAATAATTCCCTCCAGTATTTTTATCAAGCAAGAACGCCCGATTTCATTTGAAGTGACAACCAAGATAAACATACATGACACGTACGTAACACAAATCAATTGGTTACCTGAATATTTTCAAATTAATTACGCAGTCTAGGTTAGGATTTTCATACGAAGGCGGAACGCTAACCAAGCACAATAAACTACAAAGAATCAGGTGTATTGATTCAGGACATACTTGGTTTTCAAATCAGGCAAGATTGCTCTGGTTACGAAGTGAAATGCAAACTTCGTGTTTAGTCAAATCACCGACACCAATACCATCAGAATAACAGTTGATGCCACCAAGTTAAATATCTTCTGAATTCTTGGCATTGAAACTGAGCACAGTTGCAGGTACTACGCATCACCAGGAAAGTGACTAAGGTTCATCCAATGACGAGTGAGCAAGTCAGTCAATGTGCGCACTACTTCTCAATTTAGGCCAGAAATATAGCAGGTACCACAACAACGATTAACAGATGATGAAGCATGCGCAATTGAATCCTAAGTAAAGGTCACTTACGCATCGCGCTTGCTCAGGTCAACTGGGTCAACGAACTACAGCACTCGAATTTGTCAATGCGCACAAAAGCGTACGCATGGTGTCAATTTGTACGCACCATGCGAATTTGTCAATGCGCATGGTGCGTACGTACGAATAACAACGCATTCGATCACGTCTAGACATCCATTAGGTTTTCATATGTACATTAAAACAATGGACACGCAACCGTAATTAATTAGAAATTAAATGAAAATCCGCATGAAACGGAGATCAT
>JACJUY010000905.1:61669-82281 GCA_014220935.1 Platorchestia sp. MABIK
ACAGCCTTTATTTAGAAAATGTCTTTTTGATTTTTTTCTTACAAGGAATGTTGCAGAATACACGACGAACGCGAAGGTTGGATAAATCGAAATGGCGCGGAATAACGGAGGCAAACAAAACTATATAAATCGAGAGAGGGACTACTCGAGATGTGGATAAATCGAGAGCTCCCCGTATACTGTCTCGCGGGGACGATGGCTTCATAGTCTCTTGACTTCAACTCGAGTTTGCGTTACGTCAAAATAGCATCGTACTCGCATTGTGTAAATCTGGGCTATCGAATCCCACAGAAGCAAACAAAAATGGACGAGTCCAAGTTTTCAACAGCACTTGATTGAATGTACAAGTTCGTTTCTGTCTCCGCAGTGCCACAAAATAAAACGTTAAGTACAAACATACAGTAACTCATCATGTTCAATGTGACACTATTATAAATAACGAGCTCTTAACCCTAAAAAATCACCTAAACCCTTACTAGTCAGAAGAAGGCACAATGACAGGATGTATTAGTGATCGACACAAATACAGAAAATCACACTCGCTGAGATATCAAACTGTTAACATGATAAAAAATACAATATTTCATCAACTGGTCACTGCGGGCAGAGGCGTCCAAGTTACCAAAAATGATTTGAAAGAGTCCGTAGAAAAAAAAGCACGGAAAAAAACAGAACGAAGAGCGTCGATAACATTGTCGCCTCGTACTCCTCAAATGGAGACGTTGGGCAAAGTTAAAACCGTTGACAAACTTGAACAAGAAAACACGATATATGGTTAAATAGCTCGCACAGCGCGGCACACAACATTCGATCATTTCTACACGATGTATGCAGCCCTTCGGAGGCGATAAGTACACGAGAATAATGCATCGCACAGCCCCATGGAGGACACCGGAACAATACGTCCATTGATAAGTTGAGAAGCTAATGCACGGAGCTGACTTCTGACTTTGACCAGGTGACCCGCAGTGGCAGTGTTCCTCGCTGCAGTGACCAGCTGCGTGACCCACTTACATGCAAACTTGAGGCGCCACACAACTCGGCACGGCAGGCAAAAACGAACGTCTCTTTACAATAATGCAGGCGGTTTTATCGCATCACCAACACAAACTATAATTTGCAGCCGCTTTTAGGTACGAGTCTGAAGGGTTTATTGCTAAGCATGTGTTTGCTAATGATTACATTATTGAGCCATCAACGTCTGAAAAAGCTAAGCAGAGTTTTAAAGGCGTAAAATTAGTCACTTTACATCAAACATTCATCTGCCATATTAGTGCGTTAGCAACGACGCAAGCCGAAGTAAAATGCCGCCTTTGCAAACACCCTCTTCTGAGCGGCCGCCGTAATAACAGCACACAAAGAAGGAGCACGCAATGAATGCACTCCAAATATGTTACGTCGAAGCTATAGCCAGCGCCAAGAACCCTTCGAATGCAGTATTGAGAGACAAAAAAAGTTAACACACAAGCGTGTAAATTGAAGTTATCTCATCAAATAATATGATTCTCCATTAAGCGAGTAAAACTCAACAAATGACGTCGTTACGAACGAGATGTCTTCGTCGGTTTACCCATTATATGTTACATTTGATATCAGGTTTTGGAAATCACATTTTTTCCCCCAAGATGAATATAATTGAGTGAAGATGTTAAAATTCGAGCGGCAGGAGTAACACACCCATGGAAATACAAATAATCTGTGCTCTTTGTTTACTTTGATAGATATCACAAATTAGATTATAGATTATAGGTTAGTTTAAGCCTCCCTAACCGCTACAAAAAAAAACGTATCAAAGAGAGGAAGAGGAAGGCACCATTTAGTATGGATATTAGGGAATCTATGCAGCAGGGGCATAGAAACAGTAAGTTGGGTAAGAAGTTCATGAAACAAGATAAAAGTTGAAGAAGAAAGTAGTAGGTGCTGAAAAACAGGACAGCAGTGAACCGAAAAAAGGTGGTCCTTAACATAACAAACATTTTATTTCAACGAAAAGAAGGCCTACCTAACTCTCAGCTCGGGCCCTCACATTTTCCCCCTGGGAGCGCTAATTCCCATAGATACAATAAATGTATCCCCCTGAGGGGTGATAGATTTCACATTTCGGACGTACTTCTACACGTGTATCTTCGCACATGAGCTTTACAGAACACATATCCAAAAAGAAGAAAATGATACGATGAAAGCGACATGAGAGCAAAATTATACAACCCAATTCTCAATACAAACTTTACTCGGCCCCAGTCAGGTTATTTGCCCTAAACACCGCTACCCTTACCCAAGATAAGATTCCTTCAGATTGAAAAACTTGGCTTTCAGTGGGTACAAATTGAGATGAAAGTGAATATCTCTTGTTGGTACTTGACGAATAAATTGAATAAAACAATGATGCAATTACTGGAAAGGTCACAGGATACATGCAATAAAAACAAAGAAAAAATTTCGGAAACTTGATCCTAGTGATAGAGAAGCCGAAAAGGTATGCGCTACCCAATTATCTTTTAATTTTATGCATATTGAAGATGTGAAAGCTGATGACATCTTAGACACGTCAACACAGGATGGTATCGTTTGTCTTAAAATTAAGGCTAAATTTAATTTACGGAAATTACTCACAGTTGGATACTACACATTTCAATGGAGTCGAACGGAAGGTTTGATGTTGCTGCAAAACATTAACTATTCCAATGCACTTTAAACATTTTTTTCGCATCTATGGAAGATTACTGGAATCTGTCAAATTTGACATAAAATAGAACGCAACATACGACTATACTAAGATCAGATTTTCGGATTAAAATACTTAGAGGTATAAATTACCGTTGATTCAAAATTAAAATCTCAAATTTGAGTACCTTTTACGACTTAGTGGATGCACTTCAAAAGTCGTGACAGTAGTACCAGCAGCACACTCCACCTCAGCCCGCAAAGACAAACACAATAACCCTAGTTTCTTGAGACACTGATCGATACACGTTAAACACAATAGCCTCGGCACGAGCAAGAGTAAAGATGAAGTTTCTGCAGTTCAGTTTTGTGGAGAATACAGAGAAGATTCCCGAAAGTAAAAGATGGTAGCACCTTAATTACTCAGGCGGCACGCGTGAAATTGGTGTTGGCACGCAAGAGGTAGTGATGATGCATCAAACGCAACAGATGCAGGCTCTGCGGAACTAGAGACTGCGATGTGCATGGCCGAGCTGGATGCGAGGTCGCAGGTGACGTAATTCACAGCCGCGGCGGCGAGCACACCCTTCATATACAGCCAAATGACAGGCAAAACCTTCTTAGTGACGAGCCTCAGTGTCGCCTGAGTACACGTACGTAATGGAACACTTGCGGCTAAACTGAGAGTCTACACACAGTGATTGATTATAAGAAAGTTTTAGCCTCCCTTCGCCACAATAAAGATGTTCAAAGAGAGGAAGGATGACGGCACCATTTATTATGGAGTTGAGGGAACGCGGAATCTACGCACAAGGTGCAAAAAAACAGATAGCTGAGAAAAAGTCATGAAACAAGATAAAAGTGGAAGAAAGTAGTAGGTGTTGAAAAATAGGATAGCAGGGAACCGAAAAAAGATGGTCTGTAACAAAACAACTGCCTATTCTAATTCAACAAAAAGAGAGCCTCCTTAACCTTTAGCTCGGGCCCTCACATAATCCCCTTGGGAGCGCTAATTCCCATAATTACAATAGTTGTATCAACGCTTTGCAGTAATCTGTCATTACACCGGAACTTGTTCCAATTGACGATCACGATATGCTACATCAAGGGATAAAATCAGTGGTAAGTAGTCAGTAGGAAGAGGCAAATCGCATCTCAGTTCGTAAAATGGTACATTTCTGTAAACTCACAATAGCTAGTTATAGCAAACGGCCTCTAGGGGCGTTGAGAAACTTCCTGCACGGCTACTAAAGTTCAACATGATTATCGAGCAGCACGGAGCGAGTGGAGCACGGGACACAATAGGCATTCACGAGGGTTACGACTGCGTTTGAAAGCAACCAGCTACTCAGGTCAAGGAGCTGAAAGCAAGTCGGGAAGCACGCCACTATTTTGATGTAACAACGCGATTATTTAGACCCTACTGTGCAGGAAAAACAGGTTATTTCTCAATGACCGAAGATTTGATTGTATATTAGTTTAAGCCTCCCTTACCGCAACAAAGACGTTCCAAAAAAGGGAAGGAGGAAGGCACCATTTAATACAGAGTTAAAAAAACGCGGAATCTATGCACAAAGTGCAAAGAAACAGTAAACTGAAAAAGACGTTCATGAAGCAAGATGAAAGTCGAATAAAAAGTAGTAGGTGCTGAAAAACAGAACAACAGTGAATCGAAAAATAAATGGTTCGTAACAAAACAAAACCCTATTCTATTTTAACAAAAGGAAGGCCTCCCTAACCTTTCGCTTTGGACTTCACAAATTTCCCCTAGGAGCGCTAATTTCTATTGATACAATAGTTGTATCCCCGAAGCGTCTCAATGACAACGAGACACCTTTCATCACTAATAAAGAACACAAGTAATTGAGCGCATTCGCCCACTTATAAAAAGTAACACACGCTTGGGAATGTTATACACGGAATGCACCTAAATTACGAGTGAAGAAAGATAGCAAACGAGCCCGTTCTTCTATGTTGCAAAAATAAACAACACTCACCTGGATCTTTCTTCCTCCACCGTCGAATGGAGCACCGTTTAATTCTGTCCCTGTCGATCATGCTTTCAGTTATCCGCCATTAACTTAGTCCATACCATCATCAATTATTACCTCAAAAATGAGAATAACGAAGACAATCACAAACTCGTTTACCACTGAATTTCCATACCTAAAAACCCTGTAAAAACAGTCTTAACTTATTTGCCAGATTTATCCAAATTGTGTTTTCTGTGATTAAGAAATGAAAGAAAACTTTTCACGTATGAAAAGCACGACAGAAAAATTGTTGCGTACAGTTAACGCCAGGAAAGGAGGGCAACGTTCGCTTTTGGGTACAGCAGCCAAGCGTCTAAAGGGCATCGTTGTGCATTACAACACTGGGAAAATATCGCTGCCAAATAATGGAGAAATCACTCCACATGAGATATCGCAACAAGTATAAACTGTAGTGTACTTTTTTCGTTACAGTGCTCAATAAATAGGTCTAATTTTAGAAGTATATTTCACAGATTAAAAAAGGACATCATGAACTCAGGTAGAAGGCAAAACAAATGTATCTATAGATTTGTAACTCACGAAATATTTGAAGGAAATTGGAGAGAACTTCAACACGTTGACTTCGATTACGCGGTTGCTCACGGTCAGTTTGGTTAGGCTAAAAGAAGTCGTTTTGAAAAACCGGCTTTTCTGCTCTGATGGATTTTTAGCCTTTTTGAATATTGTAAAGAATACAATTGAACCATAATCTTTCTTTTTACTCTAAAATTTATTTTGGAAAACGTTGCAAAATAGTTGAAATGTTATTTGTTTATTCCGGTGCGTAAACGAACAATTTACTTTAGTACACATATGTACCACTTCGGAGTCAACGTGTTGATTCTGACAGATTGAAATCCGTAAGAAATGACCGATTTGAGCTTGAATCATTTCGCGCTTCACATAGCTAGTCCGTAAAGGCCGCCACCAGGCAAAACAAGGATCAAGGATAACGAAGCATGCGTCACTCGGTAAAAATAGGGTAGCACAGATGAGTCAAGAAAGTCAAATATTAGCTACGGAGATGACAAAAATACACGAACCTTTTATAACGGTGTTACTACATAGTCATTTTCTTCAAATGAATTAAAATTCACTTTGAATGGCAATTTCTTCTGAATAAGAAGGACATCACATTCACAGAATTTCACACAAGGAAAAGTTAGCTAATCAATATTTCAATAGTGCTAACGCTAACCCCATATCACTATTGTCACCATTATCAACATGAATTAAACGTCTTATTTTTTGCAAAAGTACGACACACAATTTGTTCCTAGTGAAATTTACAACTGGGATCTCGCTAACATCTGCAACGAAGAACCGAGAACAAGCCAAGAGGAACTCAGTTGGAGAATCAACACCTAATATAATTTACGGCACAAACGAAGAACACGTGAACAGCGCCAGACAGTCGACTCACACCGAAGATAGCGGGCAAAATATCGCGAGTTGCAGGCAGAAAACCAGACAATCCAGGCAGGATATAGAGATCAGAGGAATGCCGCGTACAGGCGGACGACAGAGACTGTTTCAAGGCTAGAACACCTTCGCTAGTCCAGTGGAGTTAGAGCGTATAAATCACTTAGCGCTTCTAGATCATAAGTGAAAATCAGAATAGCAAGCGCAAATCGTTTATATTTTTGCTTTATATTTCAAAACAGATAAAACTCGTCATAAAATTTTGGTGAGAAGTACACGAAATTTGTTGATGGGTTTATTTGTATAGACAGGAAGTTTAAGTTCTAATTATCAAAAATTTCATATTAAACCACAAACATTTTCTAACTTCCGAAAACATAACGCTCATCCTTCACTGTGGCTAACAAAAATATGATAATTCTGTAGTCATGCACTAGCAGCTCATAAATGCACTAATCATGAGCCGACAATCGCAAAACACGAATAAAAAAATTTAAAAAATAAGACGCATTTGAAAATTAGAGCGAACTGAAGAAATTGAGCTGAATTTTAGAGCTCGCTGGTAAATTTTAATTTCACTTATTGCCGGTAAATAGGGCTGAATATTACGAACTCCAGATAACAGTTGAACACATACTCTTTTCTCGTTCGTTTGTTATTCTAAAAAGCACGAAAACTGAAGTACTTTATATTCGAAGACTTCAGCTAAGCTCAAATTCGAGTTCCTGAAAGACACCGAGGGGAAATCCGAAAACTATTACAAGTGTTAAATGCAAATTTTTTTCTTAGAAAATGTGACTAGATACCAAGGAAATACCATTTCAATAACCATGCGATCAAGCGCGAAGCAGCGCAAGAAACCTCATGGTCGGTCCCATGATCACGACGGCGGGTATAGCACGACCGTCTGCCCACCCACACACACGTTTCGCCTTTTATTTTAATATCAGCGCTAGAGTTAATGTTTCTCGGTAACTCCACATGCACTTCCGAGGAGAAATGAAATATTTTTGTAACTTGATAACGGTCCAGTTAACACCTAAATTAAAATTTTCAAAATAAGTTACAGTCTATCACTAGCGCTTTGAAATTCGAGCGCTGCATTTTGACGAATATTCAATGGTTGAGCAACACCAGCGTTAATCACGAAATGAAATGGAGATCAGGCACGGCAATTCTATTGCCAATGAACAACAGGTGTGCAAACAAAGCAGGCCCTGTAATCCCGCCCTCACCCCACGATGCGCGCAGACACACTGCCGCTCCCTGTCTGATAAACCGTCGGATCGGTAGGAAATGCATCAGCAGCGGTCCCGTCCCAGGAAACTTCGTCAAATGTAGGTAGACACCTACCTCACCGGCTCAGGTACATACATGCATCGAACTCGTCACACGTTCATCAATATTCTTCACAGAATGCTCCGAAATTCTTTTCAAGGAATCCGAACATAGGGCATGAATACTGTAAAAATACGAGCGGGTTTGCAGTCGCGCATCAGTGCACTCTACAGAGCCACAGAAGAATTCATGGCGCCTATAGGAGAGCCTCCACTATCACGCAAAAATTAAGGACGGTAAAATAATTTTACGAACTAGAACTCAAATCTACCATGTGTGAAAAAACAAAAATGCTACAGATGATTAAGGTACAAGGACCGAATTAAGGTGAAGATGACCATGCCTCCCGACAACCCGCAACGAGCAGCGGCTGAGGCCGTCGGGCAGGGAACAACATACAGCCGTCACCCCACACAGACACCGGAAACTGGAAGCGAGTGCTTGCTCGTGGCTAGTGCAAGCTGCGACGGAAAACGCAACTTTGACAGCGGTAAGCTACTGAACACTTGTGAATAATGTCTAGTCACTGTATGTCTGCCAATTAAATTCGTATCGGAGTGAATTTAGCGACGATTTATTTCAAGTATCATTACTACCATGACACATAATTTCAGCATCTCGGTAAGCACATTTCTTGGTAGCAGGTAGAAGAGGCAGTACTTGTAAGCGCGAGCTAGAAGCATAGTATTCACCATGATGATGAAGTATGAAATAACTAAAAAAAGGGAATCACAGAACTCATCAGTCAAGAAACAGGTTAACGGAGACGAGGGCCAAACAGAAGTTCACACGAATTTCACTTGCATGTATTAAACTGTGAGGTTCAAGTTCTTATTAAATTAGAAGTAAAAGTAAATCCAACACTATATTTAATGTTACCAATGTCCGATCACTAAATACTCAGGTATCAAAACAGCGGACCTGCAAACTAAAAATTGCAGTTTTCAGTTATTTTGCCCCACTGGAGACTCCTAATATAAGCATCATTAATCATTTACAGAAGCGTTCCCACAAAAACTTGAACGGCAGTGCTTCTCAATAAAAAATTCGGCGAGAATAATTGAAGTTTATTACATGTTTATACCCGTACTTCAGAGCTACTGTTTTCAAACTAGGTCACGATATCGCCCACAGACTAATCAGGGGGTCATATAAAAAAAGAAATCCCACTTACCGGCACTGAACTTTGCTCCGCAGGAAGGGAGAGGAGGACAGACAAACTGTTTACGGAAAAGAGCTTTGTGCTCAATTGTGCTTCATTATAGCCGATTGAAACTAACGTTGGCTAATAGCGGCAAGACGGCAAGCTCCAGGCTGCGTACGTGTCACTACTTTCACCATGACATGAGGAAGACGTCATACATCCTATGCCGCCCACAATTATACACTAGAGCATAGCGGCAATATTTTTTAGATCATGAGTAATTTCTTGACCTCAAAAGAACGTTAATGACGATCAATTTCGTCTCAATTATTGATAGCTCGAAAGGATGAGGCGGAGTATGAACGCTACGTACGCGTCAGCTGCAGCGCTCACCTTGAGTGAGTCAACTGCGCGAGACACGCTAGAAACGTGGAGAAAGCCTCTTTCTTAGATATTTTTCTACAGTAAGTAAAACACGTGCAACGTTGCGAACAGTAATTTCTTAGAAGTAAGACAAAGCTTCAAGTCGAGGATCACTAAATCATTTCGATTCACGCGTTTCTGCTGGCACTTAAGCGTCGAACAACGATCCAGTTGCAAAAAAAAACCGTCGATTTGGCTTCCAATGTGTCACGGGAGCAATAAATTGGAAATACCTATTGAATCTGTCAAACACTAGCTTGTATCAAAACCTGGCGAGACTGCAAAAATTTTTATTTTTTTATTCCTATCGCAATAAACGCAATGAGAACGAAGCAAGTTATGAAGTCAACTACACAAGATGCTGAAATGCAGCAAGACTTTTTCAAATATTTGATGAGCATGACATCGGGCTAACAGACATCACGAAGAACTCTTTAAACACTATTCGCATCACCACGTATTAGATGATATTTTTTTGCTACCTCCTGGCTAGAACGAATAACTTTTGATATGAGAATCTTTCAGTTTTTTTCCAATGAACAGAGTAAATATCGTAATTTGAATCTTTAGACCAAAAATAAAGTTCGGAGCTTTGCATCTATTCAGAGAAAAGCGTCATCATTTCTCACGGACTCGCCAAACAGAACATCAAATCATATATATTTCACATCGAATATTTTTGTTAAAACGATTGAATCATTAAATTATTATTGTTATTATAAAAGAAAGTTTTAGCCTCCCTTAAACACGACAAAGATGTTCTAAGAGAGGAAGGCACCATTTAGTATGGAGTTGAGGGAACGTGGAATCTATGCACAAGGTGCATAGAAACAGTAAGCTAAGAAAGAAGTTCATGAAACAAGAAAAAGTTGAAGAAGAAAATAGTAGGTGCTGAAAAACAGGACAGCAGCGAACCGAAAAAAGATGGTCCGTAACAAAACCAAACCTATTCTGTTTCAACAAAAAGGAAGCCTACCTAACGTTTAGCACGGGCCCTCACATAGTCCCCCTGGGAGCGCTAATTCCCATAGATACAATAGTTGTATCCCCCTGAGGGGATTGAATCATAAAATTTTAGCATAATATGACACAAGCGTAGAATACCATACTAAATTTATTGAAGTAAAAGAGGGTAATAGATGGTAGGAAGGCACAGCATAACCACAACTGTATTGATAAGCAAGTTCACAGCGACGTCTTCTGGCTTCACAGTGAAGGATCGATACGCAAAAGAAAGTCATTCAAAGAACCCCCAAAAACCGAATGAAGTGAAAGCTTTATCAGAAAACACCACAAACCCTCCACTAGTTAGGGAGCTGAAGCGCAGATGGCGGAGCACAGTTAGATTATTAGATTATTAGTTAGTTTAAGCCTCCCTATCCTCAACAAATGAGATCCAAAGAGAGGAAGGAAGAAGGCACCATTTAGTATGGAGTTAAGGGAACGTGGAATCTATGCAGAAAGGGCATAGAAACAGTAAGATGAAAAAGAAGTTCATGAAACAAGATCAAAGTTGAAGAAGAGAGTAGTAGGTGTTGAAAAAAACAGGACAGCAGTGAACCGAAAAATAAGTTGGTCCGTAACAAAACAAAAACCTATGTTATTTTAACAAAAAGAAAGCCTACCTAACCTTTAGCACGCGCCCTCACATTGTCCCCCTGGGAGCGCTACTTCCCATAGATACAATAGTTGTATCCCCCTGAGGGGGGCGGAGCACAGTAATCCAATCCTGCGACACAAGGGAGTTTTTGCGTACACGTAAGGACCCAATGTTGGTTAGAGAGACAATCAACACTTCTTTGAATAGAAGACAACCATTCGCCCTTTACCCGATTTTGTTGGACCGCGTACCGAAGGAAACAAATGACATCTTCGAATTATACACCCACACTAGGCGACAGAGCGTCGCGATCATCCCTATCAGTATTCTTTGAAGTGGGTTCACGTGTTTTCCAAGTGCGAAGATCTTCTTGAATAATGCAAATGCCTGAACACGATGAATGTTATCAGTTCATGGTAAATATTAAAACTATTCTACATCATTGTCACAAAAAGCTATGAGAGTCTGAATCACTTAGATAAAGTCGCTCTCTTACGTTAATGATTTAAAAATAATAATTCTTACTTAATATCAAACGAGGATTTACTCTGAAAACTTCAATATCTGGAGCTATAAAATTTGAAATACCTTAGTGGAAATTTACATAATTTCTTAAAATATGAGACCAGGTAGTGATTTCTATTTCTTTCCGTAAAATGAAGCAAACGGTCTAATGAAGTGACATATAAATCCTCTACAGCCCACGTTGCCTAAAAATCACACCGCTCACCTCTTGCGCAGTTCACGCAAGAGCTCAAGAAGGAAACAAAGTGACCATGCTTTTCTGATGCCTCATAACAACCAAAACGTGCACAGACGGAAGGCGTCATTTAGTGCTTATTAAGCAAGCAATATGATCTATTACCACGCGGCCTCCCTACACCGCCTCGCATGCTGAAGAGATCGGGTTAGCAAACGTTCCCAGCGAAATTTAAACAAGGAAGACGTTTTTAAAGAAGAACCCCGAATGCCGCCATAAATAACAAATGCAAGAAACCGAGACTTGAATAACAGAGAAACCTTAGTGGTGTCGGATGAAGTCCATAAACACGTTGAGACGCATGGGAGACATCAGCGACAATGACCATAAGTGAGCACGGCGAGTAAAACAACGAGCTGAGGGGCAGAAAAACGACGTCTGGAGTCACCAGTGAGTGAAAGGGAAGTGCAGACAACACCAGCCAATATTGACTCGGGTGCCACGGCTCAAATGGCTCTTAGCTCAGGGACTTCCAGGACTGCCGTCCAGGCCAAGGCTCGCGTCAACCACACGTACGTACATTCGCATGCACTACAAAAACGCGATCTTCTATCGAATTTAATTTTCTTGAATTCCAAGCTCGAATTATTTAGGTTCAAGTAACCTCATGGCAAAGCTTCAAATTCCGCGTAACCAGTATTAACAAAAGGAAAATCTATTTCGTTAATCGAAAACGAATTAACGACAGGAAAATCTAATCGAACGAGAATTAACCATAGGAAAATGGATAATCGAAATCGAAAGTAAAATTCAAATGAGTGTTCTGCATGGGAAATTAGCTGAACTTCATTACATGCGACTAGTGTCTTAATAAAATAATTTATAATTTTCATTTCGAATGCACTGCAGAAGACAACTATTTTGCAAATTTTGACATGGGAAATCAATAAAACAAAATAAATCAGTTAAAGCCTTTCTAACTACGACAAAGGATTCCGAAGAGAGGAAGGAACCAATTGGTATGAAGTTAATGGCACGGGGAATCTATGCACAAGGTGTGTTCCCACACAAAATCCCGTGAGCAAAAAAAATAAATTAGGAAAAAGTTTACAGAATAAAATTAAAATTGTAGAAAAAAGTACGTGCTGAAAAACAGGACAGCTGTGAATCAAAAAAAGATGGTCTTCAAGTAAAAAAGCTATTTATTTTCAACAAAAAGAAAACCTATCTAACCTTTAGCTCGGGATCTCACATTTGCTACTCCTGGGAGCGCTAATGCATAAGTGCATCGAGTTTGACAAGAACACACTTGTTTACAAAAAAAAAGAACAATTTAACCCATTAGTTAAATGCGTTATTAAATCGACAGTTTCCAGACGACAATGATGGAGTTTTCTTGCTCCGTAAAAACAAATAATAAAAGTTGAACTCCAGTTCCAGGAAGGGCGAAATGAGGACACTTGACAAATGAGGGGAAAAAAATTGCCTATTAAAGCGCTTCACTTCAGTTGCGACTGACGACTGACTTTCACAAGCGGAACAGAGCGGCAGAGCATGGGGGCGGATATGCGGGTCAGACCAATGCAAAAAATAGCAAAAATGCGCCCAAGTAATGTGAAAAAATGTGCATGATAATAGAGCAACATTAAAAGTCGCCGAATAGCTTCAATAATGAGTACTGCCCAACAATATGGTGCCAACTGCAGTACTGCAGTTGGCTTTCATTTGGCCTATTCTCTATCAAGTCATTACTGCTATGTTAACCCTGTCGATACTGACGGTGCATATTAGAACCTCTTCATTTTTTCTAGCCCATTAAATATCGGAAAGCGAATTACATGTTTGCATTGCTGATGGCATAATTTAATACCTTTCTGGCATTGATATCCAGCGATATCAAACAACTCTAGCTTCTAAACAAAGTGTTGCGCCACAATTGTTTGAGGCCCTCAAGCTGGTGAGTGAGAGGGATTTTTTATTGATAGCATTCTGTAACACGCCTACACAATAATCTATCAGTTTTCTGTTATAAGAACTTTTTTGCCTCAATTATTGTCATTCAATGTTTAAGAAATGTAAAACATAGGTTCCCAGAATACTGTTGGTACGTACAAGAACCACCATTAAAGTTTTTGTAATTTTATGTATTTTTTTAAAGCTGTATATCTTAACGAACCTGGAATTTAACGAAATTCAGCAAAAAAAAGCATAAATATTCCAATTATGGGATTGAAAGGGTTAACACTGAACCACAGCGCAATCACAGCCAGACTTCAATAGGATTTTCATTACTCATCATTACGCATATCATAATTAGCTTTTACGCTCGCAATGATGGCATTTCAACAAAATTTCAAGCCTCATTCGTATCAGGTAATAAAATGCAACTGCAAGACAACATACGAACGACAAAGAATTTTCAGCAGAGAAGTCACGCATAACACACTACATTGTTATATCTCTAGCGTCTGATATGATTTTACACGATTCTTCCAGGGAAAAATTATCCTTCTCTCTCAAGTTAATCAAACTAACATTTTTCGCTCACCAGTGCATACGCGCTGAATTTATGGCTAAACCAACGTTGAATTTCTACAGACAAGGAAATGTCGACACTCAAATATTTGCTCCTCAAGCAGACAAGTGGTACTATTTGCAGCACCACGCCTCTTGAAAACACATTTACCAGAATGAAGACAAATAACACACCATGTAAAATATTATTCAGCATCATTATGCAAACTCTCTCAGATGGCAGTGAAGGAAGCTTTGTAAGAAGCCTCTTTTACAAAGTAGTTGCGCTTCTATATCTATGTGAACGGTCTATTTAGGCATATTAACAACCAGCAATAACCTACTCGTAGAGGGGTCTAAGATTAGATTAGATTATTTAGTTAGTTTAAGCCTCCCTATCAGCCACAAAGGCGACCCAAAGAGAGGACTGAGGAAAGCTCCATTTAGTTTAAAGTGTAGGGGACGCGGAATTTATGCAGAAAGTGCATAGAAACAGCAAGAGTAAGTTGAGAAAGATTTGACACAAGATCAGAGTCGAAGAAGAAAGTAGTAGGTGCTGAAAAACATGACAGCAGTGAACCGAAAAAAGATGGACCTTAATATAACACAAATATTTTATTTCACCTAAAAGAAGGCCTATCTAACTCTTCGCTAGGGGCCTTCACATTTTCCTCCTGGGAGTGCTAATTCCCATAGATACAGTAATTGTATCCTCCTGAGGAGGAAGGAGTCAAAACAAACCAGCTTTAAAGCTGAACTTCCGAACTTAAGATACGAACCGTGCGATAAAAAAAAATCGAACCCGGAATGAAGTCGACAGATAATCATTGATTTAATAAAAGCCCTACAATAAAAACCTCATCATTACTCGTTTGTTCTAAATAAAAATGAGTGAATACTACGAAATGGAAGCATTTTGGCACAACGCTCTCGTCTTACTTAGCGTAGCAGTGATGCTTCAAATGNAAAGGAAGCCTACCTAACCCTTAGCTCGGGCCCTCACATAGTCCCCCTGGGAGCGCTAATTCCCATAGATACAACAGTTGTATCCCCCTGAGGGGTCCAAAACGAGGAACAGAACACGCACAACGAACAATAAAGGGTGCGAGAAAAGTCCTCAGACACTTTTTAATTTGGGAAAAAGCCACTGATATTTCTGTTTACAAAGAAACACACTAAATGAATTGCTAATGTCTTGCTTTCACATTTCAGACAGAATTTATAATTAATACTTTCTGTAGCATTCTGAAAATGAGTAAAAACGAAGCCGTTATTGAACTGCAAGAGAAACTGCGTGTCTGTTGAAAGTCTCAGACGAAGACTTAAGAAGGTAATTGAAGCAAAAGAAGGGCTCATTGAAAAATAAACTGCTATTTAGTTTCACGGTTGTTAGTAAATAAATGTGAAGAAAATTTTTTTTTCATTACTCCTACTGTCGATATACTACCAATAAATTCAGTCCAAGAACTTTTCCCCAGCCTGTAAATAAATAGTCCCAGACAATGATACTCTCCTTATATAACAGAGCCCACATTGGATTTTGAGTTAAACCCACCTTGTAACCACACCGCACGCCAAGAACAATTGCACAGGCGAATACCCTTCGTACCCATGTAACTCAAGTGCTCACACTCTGATCCAAAACGCTTCATTCGAGAGTGCATTTCACGCACACGGTAATGCAGTCGACGAGCATTACCTCACACGATGATCAGTGTCAAGGCAGCCTTGCTTCCTCGGCACATCCTCGCCTTCTTTGAGCCCGCGACGCCTCCGAGCAACTGCTTCCTTCCGCGTGGTGGTGCACTACACACCTACCATATCGTCTCCAGCTGACGGGCTAAATTGCAGCGTTTATTGTCGCCTCGTTCTTGCTGACATTCAGCATCGCACTAGTGGGTGGGGTAATATTCCATTTCAAGAATGTTTTACACTTTTGAGTGCTCAAGAAACACTTAGCGTTATGTCTTTAGTTGTTGAACCGAGTTCCATGAAGTGTGTGTTTACATCAATAACACTTTTAGTTCAATCATTTAGGCTCACGATGCGTGTTTATTTACACAGTTCTGAAGTGAGGAAAGCTCCATTTAGTTTAAAGTGTAGGGGACGCGGAATTTATGCAGAAAGAGCATAGAAACACTTAGTGTTTCTACTTAGTGAAACGTGGATTTCAGTAAAAAAAAATTGAACGCATTGTTTGGAAAATTAAGTGGTGAAGATTAATACTTTTAGCCCACCAAGTAACGAAGCATAGAATGATGACTAGCTTCTATTAAAATTGACAGATTTCATGCAGCACATCTCTTTTAAACGTCACAATACATCGTCAGGATATGGAACGCTCCTGTTCGTTACTCTATTTCTTTTCTTCACGGTGCTTGTGGGATGGTTCCTGACGAGACAGAATTGTATTTTCCCTTCCAAATACTTATGAAATTTTTGGCTAAATTCACCGTGAAAAATTTTCACAAGATTTCGTTCGCTAAAAATATTACAAAATTTTTTTCCACGACATTGAGATGCTTAAGGCTTGTTTTCGTAAAGTATTTCTCACCTTTACTCAGCGAGAGCATAGTGCAATGCTAAATGTATTCTGTGTCTACATTACGCCGAATATGACGCAAAGTATGTATTCTGTTACTGGTCTAAAGCGCCTAGTCTCATCTGCAAACTCCACGTTCTTTTCATAACATACCTTAATTCACTTCCAATGATCACAACCATGAATAAGACATCGAGCACAATTCGCTTCTTTTCCAACTTCTAACGCTAGAAAAATTTTCGTTTTCTGTGTCGCAGAATTTCTTCTTTTTAGAAAATTGTTGCACCCTAAACTAACGCAAATGCAAATACTTTAATAAGAGATCTAAGTCTTCTGTCAAGAGGACAGTCTGCTTTTTCTGCTAACACCGAACATCATAGGATATTACGAATTGCGAATAAGACAGACGCATGAGCTAAAGTAAACGTATTTACAGCCAGTATGAAGATTTGCGGTACGACTAATTTCATATTCAGGATTTAAACGCATTAGAACAAGTTCGAGCTCCTATATTTAGAGCGAGTTAATCGATATAATTTTACACGAACTTGCCTAGTTTCAATTGCAAAATTTTACTTCTTCGCTGACTCATAGGTAAAATGGTTGAAGTCGTAATTTATGATTGAGTTAATAGAACAACACGCGCTACGTCCTGGAGTAACTGCAGTAGGATGGATAGACATATAAAAAGTAAATACTGACCAATTTCATGACGAGGATAATGTGTGGTCTGATCATCATAACTACAAGTTTTAATATCTTATTGTAAAATAAACTGTTCCTGCAAGTTGAAAGCTCAAATTTACTGACTTCCTACCTTAATTTACATCTTATCAATATATGAAAATATTACCTATTCCAATTTTATATTTTCCGATGAGTTCTGACCGCTCGAGAAAACTTGCGAACGAAGCGAATTGAGAGAGACCAAGTAAGGAGGACCTAAACATAAATGCCAGAAGAGAATAAAGCTCAGAGAATAGGCGTTGCAGATGCGCATAACTCGTGGGAAACAAATCTAGGCATGGTTTTATATGGCCTAAGAAGAGTTCTTTTTCTTTTTAAAATCTTTAGAAATTATTTTTTTACATAGGCGATATATTGAAAATATATATCAAGTCAGCTGTTACACGGTTAGCAAAAATATGCAATTGTAGCTTATGGAAAACCGACTTGCGGTCTACCCGAGACTGTATTAGTTATGAGATAAATTACTTGAAAGAAATTAAATTATAGATTATAGGTTAGTTTCAGCCTCCCTAACCGCTACAAAAAAGAGCATATCAAAGAGAGGAAGGAGGTTGACAACATTTAATATGAATATTAGGGAATGCGGAATCTAAACAGAAGAGGCATAGAAACAGAAAGTTGGGAAAGACATTCATGAAACAGGATAAAAGTTGAAGAAGAAAGTAGTAGGTGCTGAAAAACAGAACAGCAGTGAACCGAAAAAGATTGTCCTTAACACAAAAATATTTTATTTCAACAAAAACTAACTCTCAGCTCGGGCCCTCACACATTTTCCCCCTGGGAGCGCCAATTCCCATAGATACGAGTACAATAGTTGTATGAACTTGTATCCCCCTGAGGGGATTACATGAAAGAAACTGTTTAATAGAACATAACAGCTGTAATCATAAAATGACGAAAGAAGCTAGATTTAAATAGACCAAGAAGTTCATAGGAACACGAATGTGGTAAGCAGATGGCAGAAGTTGGTGACATCAAAGAACAACTTAAAATTGGCTGAGTAAGTTAACACGTCAAAACGAGGAGCGTAAAACGAGGAACTGCCGCAGCCTTGCGATGGTGTACTACAGGGCGGATATATGGGTTGGGGAGAGTTTTTGACACAGCAGTGATCCGAGGGACGACGTCAGTTGAGCCTCATGTTCCCAGAGCGTTACGAGACATCCGAGAGACACATGTCTCTATAGCGAAAAGTCCGCGTGCCGCCGTGTCCCTTCATCTGCTCATCCATGGATAAAGCTTTTCTGCAGCGAAAACCACTCTAAGGGACAACCACGTATCCCGAGCGGTTTAAGCATCTCGCTCAATCGATAGGATTCTGTGGCTAGCCATGCAATGGCGATTTTCTATGGGCACGAAATCTCGCAAAAATTTTACTGACGGTATAGCTACAAAACTATACTTATGATGTTCAAAGAAATTATTCAATTAGCCACAAGTAAAAAAAATTCTGAAACATAAACACTAGAAAATTCGTGTTCTTTGTACAGCAAATACCGGAACAATAAACATTTACCTACAGAGCGCAACACAGTAACGATAAACATTTACCTACGGTGCGCAACACCGTAACGACTAACATTTACCCCTGGAAAACAAGCAAACACGGTAACAACAATGAACATTCACCCGAGAGAAGAGCAAAGAACACATCAATGGAGATATGAGGAGGAGCCTGACAGGAGGATAAAGACCATCTCGCCAGGGGGACCGTGCGAGCGGATGCAGGCCCGCGCATTCCGCCCGTCGCCCACACGCTGCGGCCCAGGGCTCGCCCACGCGCACATCCTCCGGGCACAACTGGGCCCCTCACCAGCAAAAAATATTCTATTCGTAGTCATTCGCAAAAGGACAAAGTAGGAAAATGGCGGCAACGCGGGATCGCTGATTGATGAGCACCGATGTTATCAAAAACGTGCTTCAAGATCAGTCCCTGGAGTGCACCTCTCGAGTTTAATTTTAAAAAACATTAACATTAGAGTGAGTAACCTCTTTAATAAATGTCATACCTACTCACAAAATTCTTAACACATAAACCTCTTAATAGTTTGAATATCTAAAAAAATGCAGTGACTATGATAGTTTTCCTCGCGACCTCATAGAAAAGACAAAAAACTTTTTAAGCAGCGTAATATCGTCATTTACGTATTATGCAAAACGGGATGCAATGAAAAGGAGTGTTATCTTATATCACGTTAGCATGATGACAGTGCATGCAAAATTCACTTCAGTGAAATAAAAGCGACGCACATTGGGCTCTTACATATTCACGCTAATTAATTAAAGGTGATTTGTATTTCCTAAGCTGTAACCCTGTATCACCATACGTTACTGTAGTTCATGATATCCAAGGAACATATTTCCCATACCAAGGAAAAATAGCTGAGTGGTGCAAAAAGAATTACGCTAAATTACGTACATTAATAACCGTGGCCCGCGGTAGGTATCAGGTTGGAATACACCGTCGCTTTGTTGTCAATGACAAGGATGTGAGATATAGGAAGAGTCTCCTACAAAGTATGTCTTCGCTTCTTTCTTCCCAGGCCAATTGTAGAAAACGGCAACACAACGGAAATGCAAGCAATATTCTGTGAACGGTTTCCTGAGTGAAACCTCATAAGGGAAGGAATCTACTTACTCTGGCCAAAGTTTGTGAGCAGTCGAACTTTTTAATTCTGTACACGTTAAAATTTAACTAATAATTTTGTGAAAAGGAAATAATTTTTTCAAGCAAACACCTTATTTAAAAGCAAACCTTAACGGGAAACAAAGCGAAAAACAGTAAGCTGATGCGAAAATTCACACCACCATTGACATCTGTAAGAAAAATCACAGTTTGCAATATGTAGGCGAAAAATTACAGCACTCTTACACACATAAGATCAACAAAAATAAAAGGATTAAAAGTGCAAAGAATGTTGCAAACTCGTGATAAAACAGACGATAAATGATAAATCAACTAACTCTAAGCACACCATTCCGATATTAAACAAACACATCAATGCAAGCGAAGCCGTGTTGAATGTAAAAATTCTCAAATGCCGTTATGCTGATCACAAGCACTCGTTTATTGTGGTGCGGTTCAGTCAAGTAAAAATACCGTCAACACTTCAAATAAATATCTTCTGAGACCAAAATTCATTACCTGTAGAGACAAAATTTTATGAAAGTGTCATCAATGTTTCTTCCGGCTGCCTCAATTCAATTTTTAAAATTACGCAAACTATTAGGCGGTGGCAGTTTTACTACGCTGTGACGCGTGTAACGTTCAATTCGAAAGCTTCCATTACAATACGCAAAAAGATGAGAAGCCAAAGCCTGGGAGGCGAACAACTAAATTTATACATTCTACAAGCAGAGCTTGAGTGGTAAATCCCTCACTCCAAATGGACGCGTCAAGAGAATATCGAGACTTACGGGTCGTGTGTGATAGGCATCCCTCCGCCATTCTCAACCTTCATTACAAGAAATCTTGGGTTTCT
>JACJUY010000905.1:92426-107444 GCA_014220935.1 Platorchestia sp. MABIK
GACAATGAATTAGTTCATCATTAGCACCCAATTCCCACAGGGAGTACTTAAACTTCATTAATGATAAGAGCTGTGAGACAAGTGATTAATTCATCTCATACCACGGGTACGACGCAACAGCAACAATGAACATCATAGCACACAAAGCAGCCACCTGCCGCTTGCGAATTTTGATCCCGAAAGGTCATCGAACACAAACAAAGAGAACAGAACCGGATCCAGGGTTGCTAGATAAAATGAGCACGTCTCAACTCCGCTAATTTCTCAGATAAATATTTGAAAAGTAAACACAGGGTACAAAAACACCACTTATAGTGCGTATTTTTAAAAGGTAAATATCCTCTTGTGCTTTGATACACATCATTAACTCAGTCAACAGTTTTGCGAAAAAACTGTAAAATGGGAGTCTAGATACAAGCGAGATGAAAAAATAATTAATTTCACATTCTACTTCTGACATCTTATCCGATAGGGATTGCGTGTCTGCCAAACAAAAAGGTATTTTTAAGAAAGTTACGACAGCCAAAAGAGCACAACATCTACAGTTGAAGATGCGCATGTCAGAATGAGTGATCCGGCCACACTAATAAAACTCTAACATCAGGGCCACAGTGTGACACAAGACGTAGGCTTCGCAAAATATTGGACATGACCAGTCGAATACATGAGTGGTCTTACGATAAGATGAGTTAGTTTGAGTTTTCTTGATCACAACAAAGGCATTCTTATGAAAGAAAAGAGGAAGGCACCTTTTAGAAAGAATTAAGGGACTCGTAAATGAATCGATGCACAAAGTATGTAAACACACTCTAAGCATAGAAACAGCTAGATTGGAAGTAGTAAAACAAGATTAAACTGAAAAACAAAGAAATAGGAGCTTAAAAAACAATGAACTGAAAAATTGTATGAATCCAAAAAGCTACCGTATTCCAAAAAAATTACGGCTTGTCTAACGTTCAGCTCAGAACCTTACTTTTTCTTTCGGAGAGCACACATCCCTCTAGATATTGTTTCATCCTGAGGAGGATGAGTTTAATTCGGAGACAAATTTTCTTAGAATAAATTTACTCGATATTTCGCTTTCTTTTCGTGTATAAGGTGCATAAACATTTAGCTCGGAATACTTCCCTCTGAACAAATAAAAATGGAAAAAGTTGCAATACTGCTTATCCAGACATACTTCCGAGTAAATTGGGTTAGGGTAACGCTACGAACTTATGTTTTTTTAAATTCATTAACTGTCAGCACTCCAACAAATGAAGAAATTGATTGAAAATAAACGGTGGTGGCACGAAAAGCGAGGCACAATTTCTTTCAGTATTACTATGTGAAGGAACTGAAACTCCAACTGGTTGAGCAAACCATTGAGCAGTAAAGTGTGTCGAGGACATCGACAGCAGACGCAGTGTTTGTCTGCACAGTGGCCATAAACCGAGTCACATCATGAGAACATGAGTACCAGCACCTGAGGCGGATGCGCTCAGAAGGATCGGCCGGCAGATGAGTTTGCAGATAGGCAAGCTCGCCCTCGCGTGGGGAAGGGAGGAGAAGCTGCCTCACGATCCCTGAGAGATACCGACGGCACCAAAATCCCACTGAAATACACCAGCAACTCAGCTCTAGCACTGCAGGTGCTTACTTTCAGCCCCACGTGCACTTCATCTTTCGATAAAGAATAGTTTAAACGTAGCGATCGCAGATACTCGTACAAAAAAGAAAAAATTCAATCATTGTTACAACGTTACGACCATCATGTGTGCAGCTATTGCTTTCGACAAGGAAATGCTCTTTTCCTAGAAGCTACGTAAAAGTAGTCACCAAATTAGGGGCATCACATTTAAGGCTGCAACGTTTCAAAGTCTCCTGACGACGCTCCCAGTCACGGCAGAGCACCATAAGCGCCCCACAGAAACATCCACTGATAAGAACTAAACAGAAATGAAGATACTCGTAGAAACGGTCAACAAAAGGGCAGAATAGCAGTAATGTTTCCTTTTTATGTATAAGATAGGAAAAGAAAATGGAGAAACAGCCAAAAATCTACAGCTAAATCCACGACAAATTACTGCAATCGATGTACCTGTTTATGATATCGATAGGTTGTGAACGAAAAAAAAAACAGAAATTGAAATTAGATTAAACTACTAGCTCGTTTCAGCCTCCCTCATCACAACAAAGATATTCAACGAGAAAAAGGGCGAGGACACTATTAATTATGGAGGTGAGGGAACGCAGAATCTATTCACAAATTGCATACCCCACACATGATCCCCTACGCAAAAGACAGTAAGTTGAGAAAGAAGGTTTCGAAACAAGAAAAAAATTAAAAGCAAAGTCAAAGGTACTGAAAAACAGAACAGCAGCGAACCGAGAAAAGATGAAAAGATTAACCTTAACAAAACAAAAACATACTTCATTTCAACAAAAAAAAGAGGCTTACATAACTCTTAGCTCGGGATCTTACGGTTTTCCCTGGGAGCGCTAACTTCCATGAATACAATAGTTGAACCTCCGTAAAGGAGACGAAAACCAAAAATTCAGCAAATAAAACTGAAAGAAGAAATTTCTCCCACTACACCAGATCGCCAAAGAAAAAAGTGCTCCTTTCACTTACGAAATATTTAGCATTGGTAACGACGCTAGACGCAGCCGCCACTTTCATCGTATTTTCAAGCGTCCACATGCTCGTACCCTGGCACATGAGAACATACAAGCGGCAGCAACACGCACGCCCGTCATAATTGTGCCACAAACACCAGGCATACACCACCGCGCGCCGCTCCACGACTTCGTAACCACCGAGGGCTGAAGTGGAAGGTCCCCTATCGACCCAGTTGGTCGATGAGACTATCGGCGGGGTCGATACGTCTGGTAGTGGTATTGCTATTTTTGAATGTGCCACAATATTGTAGAGGCATGAAGAATTCCAAGAAGCAGGTGATGGATGGCCTGAATAGTTCGCTAGCCCCTGATGGGCACAATGCTCTTAGATAGAGGTTGGTTAAGCAGGGTACTTCGCTGAAAGGAAAGGATCTTACACGAGAAAAAGATAATAAACTATCGCTTGCATACAAAGTGAACTCATAAACTCTCGACTATGTACAAAACGCAAATGTTCAGCAGAACTACTACTACCCTTAAATTGATATCTTGACTGCGAAACCGATCGTATCAAAATAGTATGTCCAGCAAAAAGCCAAAATCTAACCGTGGAAAACTAAAGAATTTGTTACTTGTTGAACATCAAGAGAACAGAAAAAATGCTTTTCATTAACACATCGAGCGGCAGTACATTTGGTTGAAACTCCGTCCATAAGCGTTGTAATATATGAAAGTAATCAAATGGAAGCTTGGATACAGAACAAATGCTCAGCCTTTACATGACATGAAAGAGAAAGACTTTGTTACACTTACAATTTTTTTACTTGATTTTAACATCCTTAAATTTAGAAGATAAGAGGAATCGAATTACGAGCGAAATTCACATCAAGAAAAAAAATCGTGACATGAAATCGAAAATAGCAAGGTGAGAAAATAGCAAGGTGAGAAAATAGCAAGGTGAGAAAAATTAACTGAAAAATTGTCAATGTTAAATAATTCTTCACGCTTCCGTTAGTCAACTATAATTATAAAAATTATAATTATACTACAACTCTTTTTATTACATAACTATTTTATACTATAACTCTATCATATTTGTTACAACTTTTTCTAGCATTTCACCGTTACAATTGTTTGGTGGAATAGTTTCCCTAATTTCATTTACCACAGCGATGAAAGCAGAAAATTAAAATATTTTAAAGCCGCTCGCTGCAGTGACAATAAAAACGTTCGTCTGCGTCATGTAACGAACGCAATTAAGTATTTCTTATTGAATCTAAAGTTAAGGCTAAATGAAAGTTTTTTTTTGTAGAACATTCTGAGTAATGTTTGAACCAGATAGCACTTACTAAGAGAATTAATATCTAATTCCAATATCACAGAAAATTATTACACACATAATCGTCAAAGCTATCCCGATTGGGAAATGAATAACATACCAGCAATATTGATCGTGAATTTATAGGCTCTAATTGCACATTATTACCATACGAACATTGATAAATGTGGGATAAATGATCAGCCCGGAAAAAAAAGACGGTACAATAAGGAGAAAATGATGCACCCGCAGAGAGAGCAAGAGAGACAGCTCGATGGAAGTGAGTCACCGCACCAGCCTGCGCTGGCCAGCTCAGACAGGGCAGAACAGACCGCTGATTATGAGTCCGCCACTTCAGGGCTCCTCTCCATCACTACTCTAAGCGCATATAGGAATCCTTTTATTGAGCTCAATGTCCGCGGACGCCCCTCGTGTTTCCTGGAGAACCCATACGTCAAATTCTTTCACGATGCATGAATTACACAAATTAGAACATATTTGCTATCATTTTCAAGATTACCTAAACATTGAAGTGATTTTCATTGAAACTTGATGTATTTATACTTGATTTCTCTTAATTTAATAAACAGCTTCAGTTATATATATGAGTATTTTTTATTTAAAATTCACTAAAAATAAATAACTCGCCAAAAAAGTCAACATGGCTAACATTGAAGGACAGAACCAATATTACCACACAAATTATGGAGGCGAATAGCCGCTACGACTAATAGCACAAGCAGCTGGACTGTTCTAAACTGTCTCAAGGAAATAGGACAACTGCGCTCAAACGCAATCAAGAAGGACAGTTTCACCAATTCACTGCATATCACGTAGCAACAACAATGATGCGTTTTGTACCTCATAACCAAGCCTACGCCAGGCGGCGCATATAGGCGCTTCTTTCACTCATTATGTTTTAAGGGTGCAGAAGTGGAGGTCCCACGCCGAAGCCATTGATTGGCCAAAAGAAACCGATGTGTGACAGGGCTATGGTCTCTTCTGTGTCACGTTTAAATTGCAGCATTGAAGGAAAATCAATGCCGATCCAAAATAGGTACTTTTTTCGGAGCCTCACGAGCAAACGAGCAAGCAAAATTCATCAAATTTTTCCCCTCAACCACGCAAACATAATCAGGATAGAGGGATTTCTCTCGCCAGGTAATGTTCCTTAACGTGGAAACAATCTCCAAGTGCTCTGCGCGCGTTCTGTATCATGACACATGGATCTAGGGGTTGTCGTATGGATCCAAGAAAGCTGAAAGCTGTAAGAACCCTTCTTGGAAAGATAAACTCACTGACAAACCGCAATAGGAACATAAAATTCAAAGTGAATACGAGCACCTGACAGCACCTGAATTTTGCAGCTCATGATGGCCATCGTCAGATCTTAGGCAGGCACATTACTAAGGACGTAAACCCTAAGTTTTCAAACGTAATGTAAAACAACAAAAAAACTTAACGAGCAGCTGCAACTAAGTGTTTCGCGAATAAAAGTTTAGGAAATGGGTAGTCGATATTGTGTTTAGCAAACAATCTCGTATCAAATCAGTGCCCCAACATAGTACCACAACAAACACCGTAGACAAGCTTCTGAAAGAGAATAAACTTCAAAGCGACGCAGCAAACACCAAAATCTATCACTCAAGACACGGCGGCAGACGTGTCGCGCGCTGTTAGAGTGCATCGCAATTGACATCACAAAAAACGTTTTAACACCTAACTTCCCTGCGAAACTAGACGCTTATCTTTGACATTACAGCCTTTAGTTCGCTTCTTTGCCGTGAATTAAACGATCGAGAGGGTTTTAACTTCGTAATGGCAAGTTTTTCTAGCTAACACGCACGAGTCTTCAGCATTAAAAGCTTAGACCTCAGTTCTAAGAAAAACATACCGACCATAAATTCAACGACAGATGATAAGTACTCTTTTCCAATGGTGAATTAAACTGCACCAGATCCTTTCGCTTTATTTTCGAGCGAAGAACTGTGCATGTGGATGAAAGCTCCTTCAAGTTACCCAAATTGGCAACACAACGAATGAGCTCAAAAAAGAGATAAGCAGGATAGAAATATTCTCAGCAGCATTCACCAGACTCACAACAGGGTCATTCTATAATTGTACCATCTTTGAATACCTTTGAAAAATAGTTAAAATCATTCATTTTTGTAACCAAATAACCGACCTGCGCATCGCTGAGGCCTGGGAGATCAAATTACGGAACGCTGTAATTAACTTGAAGTACAATGCGAGCTTTAGTTGGCTCCGTTTGTTTTAAGGATAAGCCAGTCTCAACTTTCAGTAGGCAGTCCCATTTTCTCTTGCGTGTTCTCTCTCTTCGTTAATGTAAGCATTGTTCGCGATGTCATTCGGTAAACATGTTTCGCAAACTTACCTTCAACATTTGTGTGCTCAAGTTCTGTCAAATGAGATCTTAGTAATACATTTCCCGATGATGAAGAAGCAGCCGAAAACGTTAAAAAAAAACATGTATTCAATAGCGCGTGTGTTTTTTGTTCAAGAATAGTATTGAAAAACTCAGTGGAGATGTTTATAGTTAGAGTCAACTCTAGAAATTGGTGAAACATTATGAACGAAATGCTTATTTATCTTTAGAACGATTTTGCCAATAATCTTTTAAAAAATCAAGAGGAAATCTTGAGGAACAGTCCACCAACTAGAACAACCTAAGATGAAAAAAAACGGAGGAAGATCGTTAACATTCGATTTAAAAAATTGCAAATGAGAAACTAAACATTGTTTGCTATTTTATCGCCGACGATAAAAATCCGAACAATTCCGATGTGTGCCACTACCGGCATCAGGCTGCTACAGAAAATGGTAGCTTTGTAGCGCGCTCACCGCTATTATGTGTGTCACTTCCTCTTACACTTAGGACACTCGCTGTATCCTGCCACAGAATTACTACCGGCAGCCCTGGCAGCCTATCCTATCCACTAACGTAATACGCAGACGACCATCGCCGGCACACCACACAGCAAGTGACCGTCGCTAACACAACACGACTCGTGACTACCACGAACACAGTGTATGACCACCATAGTAGATGACCACCATGGTAGATGACCACCCAACAGATGCAGCTCATCATAACCATCAACACAACACAGTTCATAATAATCACCATAACAATTAGCTGCTCTCAGCGACCAACACACTACAGCTGCACTCTTAAATACTACAATTTTTTGCAACAGACGATCACGGAACAGCTAAATGAACAATTGACGTAAAGAAAATGAAGAATGGGAACATCAAATTTTTCAGATTTGTAATAAAGGTTCAAGCTAACGTCCTAAAATGGGAAAAATCAAAACTTTTGAGATTTCAAACAGTAAATTAAAAAGTAATAAAAAAATACCCTTAATTCTATCTAAAGTGTAGAAAATTATTCGAAGGGGTGTATGAGAAAAATCACCACAAGAAGCAAACTTATAGCTTTAAGAACAGATTTTGAAGACATAAATTGTTCGTTACACTTGAGCAAAAAATTTCACGCTCATAAGCCATCGAAGGCAGTAACTCGGAAGTAGACAATCGGCAAAAAGTATTGAAGTATATGATTGCAATTACCCAGAGTGCTATTTGTTCAGTCAGGCGGTTTGTTATACTTTTTTACGAACCTTTCAAAACTAAACCCGCTTAATATCAAAGTATCCATATTGTAATTAGATTCTAAAACCCGCAGACCCGATTTCACTGTCATGAAACGAAAAATAAATCGATTATCCTGATAGCTTCGATTTGAAATTCTACAACAACTTCAAACTCAAAAGGAGCCCAAAGCAATAGAAAAACTTTGCTCCTGTACCGTGAAATCCGGGTTTGATAATACAGGATTAATGCACAGGCCTTCTTGCCTCGGTAAGTAATGTGCTTGCATTTTAAACAAATATCCTCTCGTAACCCTTTGCTGTAACCCTAAACATTACCCGAGGTCTTTTTTGTTTGAGCAATAATTCAGAACTCTAGACAATCACTCAACACACACTCGTAGACGTAAGTAGACACACAACAAACCATGGTCAAGTTTGATCATCCAAAGAGCCCTCAATCTGACCACACACTATTTTTTATCAACACCTCAAGTGAGCTTAAAAATTCCTCCAGAGTTGAGAACGTCGATGTATGTTAAGATTCTTTTAGAATTGAGAATTATCGCAGGCGCAACACACGCACGGAGCTTGAGGAGCCAGAGAACAGAGCGCCTCTGTGAGTACGCCTTCCGTGTGATATTTTTGTTCTCTGACTTATAACTGAGGCGTTTAGCGCATGAAAACACCCAGTTAGCGCACACGATCCCCAGGCACTGAAATCCAACGAAATAAACCGAGCAACAGCGTGCCAGTGCAGCAGGCTCATGCTTACAGCAGATGCCTCAGCTCTAAGATTAGCTTTAAATGAATGTTTTGTTCATCGACAGCTAAACGAGAAAAGAACATATCAACTCATAGAAAAATAGTGTAAGTTTGAATAACAAGATTAAATTAACAGTACAAATAACACAATCAACAACTTGAACCTTAACTTTAGGGAGCAGCACAGGAGAAGGGAAAATAACAAACAAATTTCATAAGGTAAACCCCCAGATAATGAATATCTTACCATTCGTTCTTGATGTTATATATCACTTCCGTGGATGTTTATGGTACTTACCGTTTGAATTCTTCAAATCCCAGTCACAGTCATCGTAGTCGCTGTAGAGCGTTTGGTATCCTTTAGCTCGCGAAGTTTCAAGCTCTTGGATCCAGCTTCTCAAATCGTCAATTTTCAACAGCGCCTCTAAATCAAAACCAGCATTTGGAGGCGTAACATTCGAACCAGCCTGGGACTTGAGGTTTATTTGAGAGAGCAAAGTCGACGACTGAGATCTGATAGAATTCGTTACAGAGGTAGGTGATCCGAGGGGAGTAGCGCTGCTAGAAATCTGAGGGTAGGAGTCCTGAAGATTAATGGTGTAGCTTCTCTCACTTTTAGGGGTGTGTCCCTGAGAGACAGGCAGCGCATAAAGCGAAGTGTTCGGTGAGACATCCCCAGAATTGTCCTCGTAATTTGCGTTGATTTCAAGCGTCCTCGGAGGCGTCCTGGTTTTGCGTTTAGCCGAATTTTTGTTCGAAGATGCATTATTTATGCCACTGAACATATTGCCGAAGATGTGAACGCCATTCACGGACGAATGCAAAGAAGAAACTTTACCGTTACCGTTAGATGGCTTAGGGCCTGACATGCTATTTTTGCAAGAGCTCGAGCAAGTAAGTCGGTGAGGCGAGCAAGAAAAGGAGTCCGAATTTTTGCAGGCCCTCTGATCATTCCTTTTTGAAGATCGTGAGCTCGGGAAACAGGGATCCAAGCTACATGATTGTGAGCAAGGATTCCGAGCATCAGAAATGGACGACGCAAAGCTTGACATAGGTTCATCTCCATTGGCAGGCAGCGCGCACGAGTCGCTGTTGGAATGACGGTGTAGGTCGTGGTGGCTGCCGGAGTTGTTTCGAGGAAGACGGCCGAGCAGCCGAGCGCGACTCGATTTTACAGAGTCGCTGCAAAAACTGTGATTTCGCTTCACCGACTTGCTGCGAGAATGATTACCCTGAGCAACTCTACCGACATCACAGCCACCGTTCCTGACATAACAGTCACCTCTGTGATCATCGCAACCACAACAAGTGCCACAATCTTCAGTGGCATTCCGTGCGATCGGAGATTCATTCGAGCTCAAATTCAGAGAGGACGAATTGTTCCATACTCGGGATGAAGATGATAGCACAGAAGAGGCAACGCTTTTCCGGGAAACGTTTCTCTCACACGAATAATCACCGTTGTTACCCAAACGACCACGATGAATTGGCCCTGGTGAAGATTCTTTCGTAATAAAAGATGATCCGCGAATGGAATGATTTCCTGATACTCCAGACACTGGCTTAGATGAGCTCATGCAGTCACGCGGTTTGAATTTACCACAATTCGCTTGTAAATTTTTACAGACTTCTTTTTCGGATGATCGCATGTATGGTTCAACGGAGGGGCTGACGTTACGCAAATTTTTGCTGGAGGCTGATTTGGACAAGACAAAATTGCGAATACCACCACGACTGCAAAAAGAAGGCTTTTCCTCCGCATTAGCAGCGCTTTCGCTCACGCTGTTCGGTTTATGTCTTACATACCGACTCCTTACGACACCATAACCATTTTCTGTCACAGGTTTGGGACTGCAGCTGTTCGATTTGGACTGCCCTTGGTGGTGCGAACTCTGCTTGGGGCAGGAATAATCAGCGGGACAATAGATGCTCTGAGCCTGGATGCAGCGGAAGCTCTCGCTCCGGTCCTGCTTGAATGATCTCACTCGAGGTCGCCGAACGGGATCCAAGTTACTGGCTGTCAGATGCCCGCCGCTCTCATAATCGGGAGACGCGAACGGCGATTTCTGACGAGACGAGGATGACGCCGCACGTGACGAGTTGTTCACAATACTTGAGAATGCCTTGAACTGGTCCGTAGACGAGTTGCTTCCAGTATATTTTCGTTCAGCTGGAATCATACTCGGCTCTATTCCATTCAAGGGATTTTCAGAGCAGTTCAGTCCAGGCGAGAGTTGCGATCCGAAAGGTTTGTACTGATCCTTGGTTAGACGGCCTCCCGAAAAATTTCGTTCAATGGACACTGACGGTGATCCGCTTCCCTTTGAGAAACTGGAGGAACTGCGGGCGGAAGAACTGTTCGTCGAATACGGGTTCATTAGGTAAGACGATCCGGTCGATTGACTCGAGTCAGAACTGCGCGATTTGTTAGATGAATCCGAGTAATTGTAAGGCTTGGCGACGAACGAGTTGGACCTTCGGAAGGCGATTTCGCTTAATCTAGCGTCATCATTGAACACATCGTCGAGAGCATCTTCGCAGCCTTTAGGCGGTGCTATGTCTCGTAAACTATCAACGGCGTTTTGAAGGGAACTTTTACGAAGTCTGCGAACAGCTAAGGGGCTTTGGTACGAAGTATCGTCTTTGCGCCCACGATCACACATGCCGGGCTTGAAGATGAAACTATCTCTCGACGATGACGACCGCTCCCAGCGATTGAAGGGCTGGCTTTCTGAGGGAGTGACACAGACGGACGCGTGTATGGGGGTGTGGCGGTTGCGCTGTAGGAACGCATTGTAGCGATTCTCGTCGCGTTTCAAGACTCGGCCATAACCACTCTGTTCGTGGGAGTCCCTGGAATTGGCACAAGCTTGTTTCTGCTTTAAGAAACTATCTTCTAGTTCCATGACGGCAGTCATGGAATATCACCGCATTTCTTCACTAACATAGAGGCTACTCCAACACACTAATGATATTCTGAAAAAGGAGATTGAGGTTGGTGAATAGGAATTAATCCGCAGCGAAGTTACTAAAATGCATGAAATTCATAGACAAAATAAAGTACTCCCATCTTACACAGGAGTTCACTGAGTTTAAGCACTAAGAGGAAATATTCAAGATAGAAATACTAAGTGAATCATTTACATATTTCCTCGACTTTCGCTTTTTTTATGAACATGTTTCTCAGCTCATCATAAAATAAAGTAAGGAACAACTCCAATTATCAACTAAAAAACTCGCAACGCACAAATTATTTTCAAGCATAAAACATTCATTTTCAGATCACAATTTGGTAACGTTTCTAAGCTGCCTGCGGTTGCCACTAAGAAAAGAGCTACAATCGCGTCGCTTGCAGGAGACCGGCCATCATAAAAACACTCACGAGATTAACGATGCACACGACGATAAAAACAAGACGACCAATTAATCACAGCGAGCAAGCTCTACGAGCGAAGCCTCGTCAAATCAGAGGTACCTACTTTTCAACTCGTTCGAGTCACTGACGTAGAGAGACCATATTCACAGATAACTTCATTCAGGTTTTCAATGTACGTAAAACTTCGCATTCACATTGTATAATTAGACTCCAAATATATAAACTCATCACGTGTAGCCGTAAAGCAATGGAGTGTATCACGCTCCCCAGTAATAGATTGCTCACAAAAACGAAGCGGTAGCGAGTGCAAGCAAACAAGTGGGCAATGAAGTAGCGGATTTAAGGTATAGCAAATGAAGAGGAGGAACCAGAATCAACAGAGCGCTAAGTTCGAGACAGCATATAAAGAAGGAAAGTTTAGGCGGCATTTAGCGGCGAGGCGGAAGTTCGATCGTAAAGCGAGCAGTAAGAGGATCATCTGGGCAGCCTATATATGCCCAGCCACTGAAAGTCGTTCCTTGTACACCTAAAGTCCGTGTCGGCTCAGTATTAAGTTACGGGCTTATCCTTAAGAGCTCTTTTCACATAAAATAGACGTTAGGGTCTTTCTCATGTTAACTGCAAGATAATGTATAGACTTTTTACCATAGAAAATGCGTGCAAATATCTAGCTTTGTTTTATCAATAATCATTACTCTCAATCTCTTACTTTGCAAGTCTCACGACAAAGTCCCGCTTTTATAAATAACTGATTTTTGGCTAACTTTTCACTATAAGATTCGTTCTCCCAGCAAAAGCTGCGAAAATTTGCATAATGCAGACATGACCCTAGTTGGAACGGGTGCTTAGTTGTTGGTCCGATGTTTGACATTTACCCCTTTTAAAACATTATGAACAGCTTAATAGCATGCCGCAAAAATATCCATTGTGTAGCGCAAAGAGCATTTACTCATTAGTTCTCGCTTAATGCCTTTAGCTGTAATGAAACGCATGTATCTTCATGTTCATCTCCAGCCGTGTACATTTTTGTGAGAATTTGAGTTTAAAAAAAATTAAGAATTGAGTAAGCACAAAAAGTCAAGCACGTTTTCAAACGTCGCGACCTGCATTAATAATACATTAACGTAGTGTTGCTACACTTTAATTTAATTTTGTTAAATCGCTGATGCTCTAGTAGAACATTCCAACTACCCGCCCGCTCGCCCTGGTCTGCGTGGTCTGAGAGTTCATGTAAATAATGAACCGTACGGTTAATGTGAGATGTATTCCGATAATGACAGTTCCCTAAGAGCACATATTCCAACCGTAGTCACATTTTTTCTAGAGGAAAATAAATGGAATGAGTTAAAATAGAAACAAGAATGATCGGGCGCACGTACATTAAACATGTCTAAACATTTGCGCTGCGAGACGCGGTCAAAATTACAGCCTCGTGAAATAGCTGGACTGTAATACCTAAGGCAGTATTAGGCACAGCTATCGCCGATAAATAACGCAAATTACGTGAGAGGAAGCTCAAAAAATACACGAATTAACATTTTCTAAATTATGCTAATATTCAATGATTCAAACATTCAGACTTCACTAGCTAATACCGATTAAAGAAACATTTCCAAAGAAGACATTATGTTATCAAGTTTCTCTGAGGCTTCTGAAATGGTCCACAGGAAACGTTCACTGAGCACTAAAGCTCCATTATGAGATGCATCAAAATAATCGGCACTGAATTTAGAGAGTAAGAACTCACTCGATGCAGTGCAAAACTAAACGAAAAAGTTTCTCGACAGTAATTGCAGTACACGAGTCTCGTAGCACAATCGAATCTGGCCAATTTTAAAACTGCAATACGCCACTTTGCAATAAATCTGCCACCAGCACGATGCAAATACCAAAATTTTTGCTTGAGATGAAAAGTGAAAATATCCTCACATTATATTGTGAAACCTTCAAGAGTCGAACATCTAAAAATTGTGAATTAACACAGAATACATACAAAAAGTGTCACACAAGAAGGACGAGTTCCCGCAGCAGAGCGCAACAAACAAAACGCTAGTACTCCTGAACGAAGAATGGGGTGCAGCAGAATGATTCAAATGATATTCACATTCGCGGTAATATCTGAGCATGGAAATTTCACACAAACACACATTACCAAGATTGAGCCGGTTATGAACAGGGATCAAGCACAAATAGGCCTAAGGAAACGCCCACATGGTGCCCGAGCAGAGCAAGAGTTCATTCCTGGGTCTAGGCGTAATAAAAGGGTTCATATCACCCCTCCAACAGCCATGGGTTTAACACAAGCATCTAATTATGGTCATAATAAAGAAAATACGAACATAACGAGGATAGCTGCTGTGTATGCGGCCCTGTAAGCGCTCGCTTCTAATTCAATGCAATAACACAAATAGGATGGCGGTCGTTAAACTAAATAATCCTCCCTACCGAGTTCACAAAATTAAAGCAGGAGCTAACAGTAAAGTGAACATGCTGCAGTGGCAGAAAAAATTAGCGAGTCAAATACAGGTTACTTTAAAGTAATTGTTTAGAACTGCTTCCGGATCCTATGAAAGAAGAAAGCAACCAGCACTAGGAATTTTCTCACAGTATAATACAGCGAATAAACACTAGGGCGTTTGTCCTCAGGTCCCACATTATTCCGAGGACTATTATAGTTTCATAATATTTTTTATACTATGAAACATTTTCTAGTCAATAGCTTAAATACAGATATTGTTGGCCTAAAAATAATCAAAATGAGATAAAACTGAACCTCGGGAATTCTGTCTGACATTATTTCACCAAACAATTACAATTTTGATCAAATTACTCAAATCAATCTCCATCAAATCACGGTAGGTTTTGAAACATCATTTTTTGCAGCTCCCTTACATATAGCTTCAGATTTGTACTAAGAAAAGCTGGTGAACATTTATATTCTTCATCAACATGGCAAAATCTTTTAAATCGGTGTCCTTGCATGTTTTCGAGAATATGAAAGAAACATAATATTTTGCAGCAAGTGAAAAATGTAATGAGGATCGACTCTGTTTCTTCTATCTTAGTGTAGTGATCAACTAACTAAAAAATAAGAGTTATAATTTACTTCTTATGAGATGATTCAATTCTTCAGAATAATATCCACGAATGAATACTTAAAATATGTCAAATTTTGTTGGTGCGAAAAGCTATTTTGCCATTGTACGTTTTCCTCATCACTTGATTTCGATTTTTTCTTTATTCTTGTAAAAACATTAGGAGAAAAAGAGCTTTCTTCAAAGATTAGATTAGATTATTAGTTAGTTTAAGCCTCCCTATCCGCTACAAAGGCGATCCAAAGAGAG
>JACJUY010000905.1:130627-147239 GCA_014220935.1 Platorchestia sp. MABIK
AAATCAACAAAAATAAAGACAAAGTAGGTACATAGTGGAAGAAGTAATCGTTAGAAATAATTGTTTGAAAATCCTAGAAAGGGACGAATGAAATGGGCCGAAGATATGGGGGCAGCTCATTAATCATGAAGGAAATAGCGAAGAACACATGGAAAACCCACTGAAATACCGAATGTCTCAATTATTGAGACGTGTAACTGATGAACATTGAAGCTCAAGCAACTTCGTTAGTCGATAGGAGTGACTGCTCTCCGAATTTTTGTCCGGTTATCATTTCTGCTTTCAGATCTGACGAGCTCATAATATGATTGATGGATTATAAATTAGTTTTAGCCTCCCTTTACCACAACAAAGATGTTCAAAGAGAGGAAGGATGAAGGCACCATTTAGTATGGAGTAAAGAGAACAAGGAATCTATGCACAAAGGGTTTCCCGCAAACGATCCTGTTCTCAGAGAAACGGTAAGTTAAGAAGGAACGTTATGGAACAAGATAAAAGTTGAAGAAGAAAGTCAGAGGGGCTGAAAAACATGACAGCAGTGAACCGAAAAAAGATGATCCTTAACAAGACAAAAACATTTTATTACAACAAAAAGAAGGCCTACCTAACTCTCAGCTCAAGACCTCACATTTTCCCCCTGGGAGCGCTAATTCCCATAGATACAATAGTTGTGTCCCCCCTGAGGGGCGAGCTCCTATCGCCACTGAATATTTTCCCTAAAAAGAAGCTAGTTTTGCCGATATTTTAACCACTTTTAAGCAATGCGTTAGAATTGAATTAAACGAGCACATAAACAATACGTTGGTCGGTTAGCAATCTTCCTAACCACCTGTTCAATTTGAAATACATATCTTGAAAAGTTCTGTCAAGGCATTTATACTCTAAATTTCTTTTATGTGAAAATTTTTCCCAAAAAAAATTTTGTCGCAGTGCGTATAAGTTCTGGATCATCAAAATGGAAGCGCAAGCTCTCGAAAAAAGTGAAGAAATTCAAAGAACTAAACAACTTCGTTAACCAAAATGGCAATGAACCTGACGTTAAAACGAGCGATAGCACATAAAGCGTTGGTAAATTCAAAATAGAAAGTTATTTGACCACATCATCAAGTTGGACGCACTTCCATCACAACACTGCATGCATTAGACCTCATCAATCACTGAGTGAGTGTGAGGGAGATCACAGCGATAGCTAGCAAATATCCAAGTTGAACTCGAGATTGGCCAAGTCTTCACACTGGGAAATGAGATGCAAAGAATGGTAACAACAAATTTTGAAAATTATCATGAAGAAACTTGATTGAAGCAAGCCGGCCATATTCTGAATACGGAGTCACAATGACGTCAGAATTCACGAAGTGTCCGAGTCTAAAAGTTATCACAACTGTACATTGTGCATTCCAGCAACAGCATTCCAAAGAGGAAAAGGAAAGGCACTATTCAGTATGGACTAAAAGGAACTCGGAATCTATGCACAATTTAGAAACAGTAAATAGAGAAAGAAGTTCATGAAACGAAATTGAAGTAGATGTTGATAAATAGAGCAGCAGCGAACCGATAAAAGATCGTTTCTAACAAAATAAAAAACCTAGTTATTTCAACAGATTAGATTAGATTACTAGTTAGTTTGAGCCTCCCTATCCGCAACAAAGGCGATCCAAAGAGAGGGAGGAAGAAGGCACCATTTAGTATGGAGTTAAGGAAACGCGGAATCTATGCAGAAAGGGCATGGAAACAGTGAGATGAGAAAGAAGTTTATGAAACAAGATCAAAGTTGAAGGAGAAAGTAGTAGGTTCTGAAAAACAGGACAGCAGTGAACCGAAAAAAGATGGTTCTTAACATAACAAAAGCATTTCATTACAACAAAAAGAAGGCCTACCTAACTCTCAGCTCGGGCCCTTACATTGCCCCCTGGGAGTGCTAATTCCCATAGATACAATATTTGTCTCCCCCTGAGGGGAGTTATTTCAACAAAGGAAGGCCTACCTAACCAATAGCTCGGAACCTTACGTATTCCCCGTGGGAGCGCTAATTCCCCTAGAGACAAGAGCTGTACATAGATACAATCAAGGAAGTTGGATCCAACGTCCTTGGATACAATAGCTGAGGGGACATAGTGCAAAATTTTAATCAACTAACTGCAACCCATCTCTTTTCAAAGGACAGAAAAAACGGAAAATAGCAGCGAAGCAGCAGCAGCAACAGCAACGAAAAAGAACGACACTTATATGAAAAATGGCTTGACGACCATATTAATAGGAGAAACCGAAAACGAATCAGTTTTTAAATGCCAAATCAAAAACATTTAGAACTCGCTTCTCTAGTACGAGATATATCGATATTATCGAACATTAAAGACGACAAGATTTAAAAGGTACACCAAGGAAAGATAGACAATGACAGCTCAGAAGCAATAAAGTTGATTGTAGACAAGTATTTGAAGTCAGACTGGGACTCGTAAAATTTCTGGGAACTTGCTGGCGCTTACGAGGAAACTCGTTGGATTATGAGGAACTACATCAGGAGCGTGAGCAGACCTGACGGGACTGCCAAGGGCTCAGCATAAAATGTCAATTTAGGAAGACGAGATGAGAATTGTGAAGAAACTTGAAAGTCAATGTAATCAAACTTCGGTGGAACTACTTTGTCATGAACAGACTGATGTTCGAAGGAAAGTTATTTTTACACACAAGCCTGCGCTTTCAGCCCAAGTCATTTAAAAAATAACTGCGTTTGATGAGACATCCAATGTAAGATCATTGATGTGCGTGGTCTGCATACGAGTCATAGGAAACGGAAATAAATAATACAAGACTACCTAATACATAACATATTTCAATGAAATGCCTCGTTCATCCTCTTTTGAGAAGGTACAGATACATCACCGGAATTTTCATAGGTTCAAGATTAAATCCTGGAGATGACTCAACATATAAAAGCTCTTTTCTTTGCATTACAAATCTTTCCTTCCTTCCTCTAGAAGGTAAAACATGAAAACGTAATGTAACAAAATGTAAATTACCGTTCAAAACGATGAAGTTACTCGGGTCGATTAAATATCGGCGGGTCATTGCTTTAGAAGAGGGTACTCTAAAATCAAGCATAAAAATGATTCGGAAGGTTTAGATGTTTAATGACAAATATGCACACAGTCACAAACAAGACAAAAAGATAAACTCAACATCAAAGAGCCAAAAATCTCAGCATTGTGGGTAAACAAAGCGTAGTCATGTAGAATATAAACATTAATAGATAGATACACACCAACAGACTCGCGCGATTGAAGTGTCAGCCGAGCCTAATTGACCTGAGCGCATAACACCGTTCGTCTCTTACCCAGGCGCCGGAACTGGAAACATCCGGTGGCAATAGCAAAACAAATTCTGTTCCATTGTGTATTACAAATCCCTTAATCACCGTCTTTATAATTTAGTAGGCTAAAATTGTAATGGAAGTGCTCTAACGCCAAAAACGTAAATTGAAGTATGACAGATAATACATAAGTTTGTTAATTAATCCCGCGCAAACTCCACCTTAAACGAATTCCAGATACTTGGATGCGCAACTCCTTGAAATGAAAGATGTCTGCGAGGAGATGCTGAAAAGTTTCTGCCTGTTGAAGAAATGAGGAAGAGGGCAGAACTGCATTTGACATGAAAAGACAACAACTCGAGTCGCATTTTCAGTAATGAATAACGACTACAGGTCTCTACTAGTGGACCATCTCAGGAAAACAGTGGCACAAAATTATTAAACTTATCATAATTATTTTATTAGATTAAGCAGTCACATGAAAGGTGATCGCAAGAGAGCGAAAAGAAAGGACCACTTTGTGCGAACTGAAAAAAAAGGCGAAGCTATGGACTAAGATTGTTCTCAGACTAGATACAGTGCCCATAAAAACCCCAAATTAAGAGGGAAGCCGACAAAAATTCATAGAATCGACAGAGAAGATGATACAAAACTGAACGAAGTTAAGTGAACGCGAAAGATAGCAGTCCCGAAGACCTATCTAAAGCTGAGGAACCCTAACGTGACACAAAAACATAGGGGAAAGCTCGGCCTCAATATTCTGTTTCTTTTTCGTCATACATCCACTTTAGGATTTTCAAGGAAAATACGGGACTTCGGTTTTCAATTCATGGCGATTTGCTTAACGTTTTCGAACTCATTCGGCCAGCACCTGCTTCAGCTGAAAACACATCTCAAGAAAAAGAGACTTCACTCCAATTCGAATTTGACAGTTCTTACGAAAGCCACACAGGGGGCTTAATCTTCCACAGTCTCTTTCTATGCCTTAGAAGAACTCATGAACGTCTGCAATAAGGGAATGACTCAGAATAATATAGCAAACAAATTTTAAAAAACTATTCGCCCTAAATCTTCTTTCATCCTAAGTAAATAAATTTATGAACCGTTTCCTCGAAGAAGCAGTGAAAGAAAAGAGAGTTTAGCTATGAAACAGCAAAAAATACAACACAAAAAGCAAGCGCGAGACAAGTACAGAAGCAATAACCAAGAGTGAAGGAGGACAGCTCAAGGATGCCCCTTCGAACAAGAATGTACAGTGGCCGTCTCGTGAAGCAGCCTCCTCTGCTGCCCCAATAGATGCGCATCAGGCCTCGGCTAGGGCGCGTGACGCAACAACGAGACACGTCCGAATGTATGTTGCTCTGGGTCATCCGACCTCATGAAATCCACGCACTCATGAGTGGACTCTTTATTCTGACGAGTACAGGATCTTTGTTTGTAGCTGCAGTGTAGTTCACCATTACAACACAATGAGAAGCTTTTTTTTAAAAAAATTCGAGCGATAAGTCATCTAACTGCCAACTCCTTTTAAAAAGTGTTTTGCAAATAATACACAGTATACTCACTTCACATAAATATGAATCAATATTTGAGATTCAAAATTGAATCGTGGTTGAAGTCAGTCGCGCAAAAACCAGTCTTGCTCACAAAAGACATAGTATAGAAGTAAAAAGACAAGCGTTCAGTCAGCAATGAGACGCTACTATTACCACCGAGGAGTGCTAGCTCATCAAGGTGCCTTGCAACGGATACGCAGTCTCCGAATCGTCTCAGAGTAAAAGCTCAAGAATTCAAAGAATTCCCTAAAGAGTTATCTAGAGACTCGGAAATATAATCCTGGTCTTTGAAATCAATCCGCACAGATATAGATTTGATTCATGAATTCAGAAAATTATAATTGAAAAATTATACAATCAAAAAACAGGAGTAGTTTCTTTATTCCAAATGAATCAGTAGGTTGCAACCTGCCCAAAATTTGGTGTACAAAGCAAAAAGTTCGATTGCTGCAATAACGCTGGTGCCAGATGAGATGCTCACGATGCTCACCAAAGCGCAGCCGTCACACAAGGATGAATATGTTTAAAGAACCAACATCAAGCACAAGGGATAGCATCAATAAAAACGACAAAAAAAGTAGCAGAATCAGCAGGCGGTATTTCAACAGCGATGCATAGAACTAACGAGAGCGCATGTTCCAAAGATTGTCTACAACTCAGTACAGTATATCACTACTTGTGCTGGTGAGGTACGTGTAACAGAACGTAATACAACCGTAACATGTGAGCATCTATCGAGTTCCGATCTACAAGGATCACATCTGCATGAACGAAGAACAGAGCATCACAAACGGCACTGCACATAAATTATGCAGAGTTCACAGATCAAGTAACGGCGGCATTGAAGTGATACGCTGAAGTTCTGAAGCAGCTGCTCTGTTGACAGTAAAATGAGCTCACTTAATTCCTTATTAATACTAAGCACACGCGCAAATCATTAACAACTTCCTGAATCGATCATTAATCAACTTAAGTAAGAATGAGCTTCGATACTGAAAATGAGAAAGGGCCAGAATAAAATCGGCGAAAGCAAAATCAACGGATGAGTAGGAAGTCAACATTAGAAATTCCATTTTTCAAATATTTACGCATTGATTGAGCAGGACAGTCACACGCGTGCCAATAAGAGGTGAGGCCTTGTTCTACTTGGCAGTCACTGAATCTTTCGACCTTAAATGGTTGTTTAAATTTGCTAAAACTGAGTTTTTATTACAGAGCTAAGATAGTCCTACAAACGCAAAATCCTACAAATGGGAAATCGACAAAGCAATGAAAAGAGCTTCTACGTAGAGAATTTTTACTTGGATTGACAAAACTGATATAGAAACCAACACATTGGAAGGCAGCAATTATAGAAGGGCATTTTCCATAGAAACTGTACCTTGCACAATAAATGGCAAAACTTTACGACTGAGATGGAGCATGGACACAGCTCGCTGTTTAGCTCAGGACGTATGACATGATGACAAGAAGAGTTTTAAAATTTAATGAAAAAGTCCCGAGAGCAGAGCAAAGATGACGCAGAAGAGGCTGGCTGAAATTCCAGATTATTAGATTAGATTATTAGTTAGTTTAAGCCTCCCTATCCGCTACAAAGGCGATTCAAAGAGAGGAAGGAAGAAGGCACCATTTAGTATGGAGTTTAGGGAACGTGGAATCTACGCAGAAAGGGCATAGAAACAGTGAGATGAGAAAGAAGTTTATGAAACAAGATCAAAGTTCAAGAAGAAAGTAGTAGGTGTTTAAAAAAAACAGGACAGCAGTGAACCGAAAAAAGATGGTCCGTAACAGAACAAAAACCTATGTTATTTCAACAAAAAGGAAGCCTACCTAACCCTCAGCTCGAGCCCTCACATAGTCCCCCTGGGAGCGCTAATTCCCATAGATACGGCTGAAATTCCATGAAGCAGTGCAGCTGGAGCGCATTAACGTTGATTAGTTTAGATGATTAAGTATAAGCTTCCTCAGCCGTAACAATGTGTTCCGAAAAGCGGGAGGAGAAGGGCACTATTCAGTATGGAGTAGAGGGCCTGCGCATTAGGTCAGCGAAGGTGTAAAGAAGAGAGGCGACACAACGCACTAAACAGTTGCCAGCATGTGGGATCTCCTCATGGGAACAATTTCGAGCTCTAGAGTACTGTTCAGCGCCAGTTATCCAGAGAGACTAAGCAGACTAACAAAAACTAAAAGCGATTATTGGATTAAAATCAAGTACAATTGCAAACGTCAATTGCAAAGCACTATTTTCCCATTAACTACCGTCATTTATCCGACAGCGTAAATGAGATGCATAAAGCTACAGTTATAAATCGAAATGACTGAAAATAAAAAAATGTATTGTATTAATGGCGTTAACACAAAGCATCAAAAATTCACGCCCTGAAATAATTGGAGCACAATCAGAAGCTGGTTTACACATAACGGCGTCAACAGTTTTTACACCTTTTTGATCTGCTAGATTCTTAGAGAAATAAAAAATAAAAGGATAAATCCGGTAAAAAAAATGCATCCCGCACAGAATTTTACAGGTCATAACCAACGAACTTTCCCTCAAAAATGCACGCCCTAGTAAAAGAATATTTTAGTTTCTCATGAAAACGACAATAGTACTCCGACTCTCTACACGACCCCTTCAAAACTCGTAAATCACATGAAATAACGTCAGCCATGAAATTCAGACATTCCGAAAATCCACAACCCCTTCAAAACTGGTAAATCACTTGAAATAATGTGCGCCATGAAATTGTGAAATTCTTCCGAACATATCGTCAGACGTCACCAAACATAGAGGCCGCTGGCATATCGAAATTTCCCCAACGGCGCCACACACACGCGGCACCAGAGCGCGCAGAGCCTCAGTTCTCAGGGGCATCGCATTTCAGTAAGCGAGTACCATAAGAGCTCGCTCAGTCTAATACTAAACGCACGGTCAACACGGCTCCCTCTAGCGCACTTTATCCTACGACCTAACAAGAAGGCAATTGCGGGCTACAATAGCAAGAGATGAGTTCCGTGTCAATCCTCTCTGTCTTCATACGCACTTGTGCGGGCACAGGCTGATACTCTATACTTATGCTATTCAAGAAACTTGGGAGGCACCGCGGCGTAATTCCACCACTTTTTTTTCATAGCATGAAGCATGATACCTCAACACGGTAACAATTAAAATTTACGTGAGATATACACTCGTTGTAACCTCAAATGATCCGTACTCGCGGTACATAATATGAAAAGCAACGAAGTTAAACAAACATGAACTTTCAAAAGGGCTCAAAAATTGACATTTCACACAAAAAACGCTAGAGCAGGAACGTCTTGCTTCGACTCGGAAATAACAAAATGACAATTTCAACTTCAACGAGATGATATCTCAACTAATAGAGCCAACTGATATTCAAGGGACACGCTATCTCTTGCACAAGAGGTAGCTAGTTACACATACGAACACGCACGGACGTGGTGTTCTCAGACACAGAGCAAGAACAAGCTATGCTGCAGGTTGCATGCAGAATTCTAGGTAAGGAATGAGTCACCGAGTTTAATTGGACAGTTCCTCTTCAAGCACAGGGATATTTCCTCCCAAGACTCTCAGGAAATTCATGTAATGGATCCAAGCAGACACGAGGACTAGAATCATCAGAAACGGAAACCAGCCCAGCATCTGACGCTATCAAGCTCGTCTTGAGCTGTGCTCCTTCATTGTTATCTGCCGCAGTCAACTTCGCTCTAATCGCATAACATAAACTCGCCACTTCAGCACCTCGGGTTGGTTTAATGTTCATGGTAGAAAATGAGCCGAGAAAAATTTTAACACGCAACGATAGTCGGTTTTAGGATATCAGCCACATGATCTAAAAATAATTCAAAATTTTACGAAATTACTTTCTAACTATAACTGCGGGTCGTAAATATTCTGTAGCATTTAGTACGTGGTGACAGAACTGAGGTAGTAGCTCTAGCTAAGAACAACAAATTAAAAACTTTATTTATAATCGATGCTGATGAGAAGAGAGCACTAAGGGAAAATCTAGAGAGAAATTCCTCCACTGGTGTCAAGATCCTCGAACACCAAACGAACCGTTGATGAAATGTGAGCCTGGCTCACTAGCGTAGTATCGTGCACTTCATTACTGCGCTGCATATTGAAATTTAATGTCAAGAAATAAGCTATTACAAATATCACACGTGAATGAACAAAATAATCGCCTACTACAAAAAACACCTACTTTGGATACTACTCATGTCGAGTTACATGAAAATAGTACCTGACCCCATGCTCTCTACATTGAAAAAGTAACAGATGAAAGAGAATATCCACTAGCAAACAAGGCGTCTCAATTTAATTGATTGTTATATCTGAATATTAGATTATTAGTTGGTTAAGCCTCCCTATCCGCAATAAATGCGATCCAAAGAGAGGAAGAAGGAAGGCACCATTTAGTATGGAATTAAGGGAATGCGGAATCTATGCAGAAAGAGCATAGAAACAATAAGTTGAGAAAGAAGTTCATGAAACAAGATCATCAAAGTTGAAGAAGAAAGTAGTAGGTGCTGAAAAACAGGACAGCAGTGAACCGAAAAAAAGGTCCATAATTAAGGGGGTAACTTCAACGATTTGTAAAAATTGATCCGATTCGTTCGAAATTTGGCCAGCATTTGTATTTTTTTGAAAAAAAAAAACGTATTTGAACTCCTGTAACTTTTTCGATTTAGGCATTACTTTTGAAAAATACGAACAACTAGTTTTTTCATACATTTTCATGGATATTTCAAAAGAATAGAAGTCATTAAGTTTTTATGCTCAACAAAATCAAAGACAGTTTTAGAATCCTTGAAGCATTGTAAACAAAGTTCCAGTTGAAAATTTTCCATTTTCCGTTTTATTTTCTTTAAATATAAGATATTTTATCACTAAGTAACATTTACACTAACTATAGGTTTACATCTGGATAAAAAAAAAGATTTGTAAAATTGGGGAAAAAACTACTGTAACTTTGTTTGCAATGCTTCAAGAATTGTAAAACTGTCTTTGGTTTTGTTCTAGCATGACAAGTCAATGACTTCTATTCTTTTGAATGTTGAAAATTAGAGGTTTCGAGTATAAGCCATAAACAAAAAAATTTTTGAAGTCTAATATAATGGACAATTTATGTAATTGAATGCCGTTTTCATTTTTATTTCGATAATCTCCATGTATAACTTCATATTCACACTGTGAATTGTAATTTACAAAAAAAAAATAATAAACAAATTTATTTTATAAAAACTATGAAATTTTATATTTGTAGTCTGATTCTTTTGAAATTTGACTTTTATATAAAACTTTTGAAAAGAAATACAATTTTTTCTATTAATTTTTTCGATTCAGGCCTGAGCTTTTTTAAAAATTGGACATATTGGTTTTTTAGTTTATTTTCATTGATATTTCAATTGAATAGAACTCATTGAGTTTTTTGCTAGAACAAAACTGAGGACAGTTTTAGAATCCTTGAAGCATTGTAAACAAAGTTACAGTTTCAAATTTTCTTTTCTCGATTCTCGTTTTGTTGTCTTTTTATCCGAGGTCAAAAATTCAGAATTTTTGGTCCCCTTACACCCCCCTTGGGGTGGGGGATCTAGTGTCCGTAGCGCCATAAAATTTTAGGACCGAATAGTCCACCACCTGAGGGTCCTTTTTCAACAAAAACTTAAAAAATGCTCATCGGACCGACAGAGGCCTGGCAGAGGCCTGGGATGACCCCCCTTAACATGGCAAAAACATTTCATTTCAACAAGAAGAGGGTCTACTTAACTCTGAGCTCGGGTCCTCACATTTTCCCCCTGGGAGCGCTAGTTTCCATAGATAAACTAGTTGTATCCCCCTGAGGGGAGATATAGTTGAATATTTGAAGATGGTTTTCCTATGATTTTTTATGACTGGCAGCGCTAGCGTTCCAGGCTATCTAAAATCCTGACATTACATAATGTCACTAGATTGTCTTCAAAGTAGAGGCATAAAATTCCTGATCTTGAAAATGAGACACAAGGCAACAATCGTAAGTGTCTAAATAAGTTGGAATCGTTGTAATGTGTTGTATCTTGCTGTATCCAGGCTCAAATGACAATGAAGAGAACTTCTGTGCTATACACTGTAACCTCAAGTGCATGACACTCAATCCGTCGTCAGTACAACTTCCAAATAAGCATGCAAACAGCGACAAAGGGAGGTGCAGCGAAGACCACGCGACACAGCCAGCGACAGAGGGCGTGCGGGCGAGATCTGTTTAGACAGGAGTACAAACTCATGAATTAGAGCGGGGTTATCGTTCATGACAACAAAGGACGGCCAACATGACCGCTTCAACATCCGGTGTGCGGCAGTCAACATTATCAGCTAGTTTAATTAAAACTCCGCATACAGAGATAACAACCCGACACAAAAGAGAAAACGGCAATGTTTTGACGCGCTTGATGTTGAAGCTCGGGCAGCTAAACGCGCTCTGTGGAGTAAACGCCACTCTTAATTAGCTAACACTCTTGAAGGCACCACAACAGTTCAAATAAAATGGAGAGAACAGAAATAATAAAATAAACCAGTGAGAAAAGTTCTAAATTTACTCAAGTAAAAATCATCCGCAATATGTGTAGAAGCAAGAGGAAAATACAATGATACAATTATACGGAAAATTTTCATGCCATAGGTTCCCATTTATTTAGATTGGACTACATGTAGAGGGAGAATTCGTCGCAAGCATAGTAAATATGAATAAGAATAATCAAATTATGTCACATAATCTTAGAGCACGAAGTTTTCGGTAGGTCAATTTGAAAACAAACAAGAAACACAACTGATGATTCATTTGTATTTGTTTACACTCCGATTAGTTCCCAATCAATAATTTTAAATTTTAAGTACGCACAAGTTGACGAAATACAAGACCTCAAAAATTAAATCCTGACCCTGAAATGACATTCTCCCACGGGCAAACCAACATGGTAACTCTTTCACTTTTCCTGTTCACTCCGAAGAGCCGCATGACTGCGCTTCGCAGGCTGAGTTTAAGAGAGAAATCGATGGAAGAGGGAGCTTATCGCCGAGTCTATGTGCAGCCTGGCTAATGATGCGTAGATGTGCTGCGCCTCATATATACGCGTCTTTCAACGGGTGACAGATGAAACCAAGCTACACCCACTCGTCCGAACGCCACTTGCATGGTGGCTTGATCATATGTCAACCTGACCGGCCAGCAAGAGACGTCGTGTTCTACATTTTGTGAAGTAGACATGGTTTTATGAATTTTTAGGCCCCGCGGAATTTTTGCTTTGTGTTGAGAGAATATGGTCTGCTCTGGGGCAAGAGCCGGAGTGGCACACGGTTAGAGCCTTATTTCTCTCAAACCACTCATAACAGCTGAACTAATAACTAGTACCTGAGGCACAGTAATGGAGTCACGGCGCGCTAGCTTTGGACGGATACGATCGATTGTTTTGAGCGTCAATACGCCACGCCGCACCGTTCACCCTTGACCGCTTTTATCCCTGCGGTTGTTCGCAGCCTTCAGCTCGTGCGCGCGTTGCTGCTCATAGTGACCTCCGTGATTTGAGGACGTTTCACTACCCCGTGCATTCCGTGATCCTGAACTTCTTGATGAATTATACGAAAGCGTCTAAATCCGTACAGCTACTTTAAAAATATTTTTTTCACATCGATATTTTCTACAAAATCACATTGGCACTGACCTTCAGCTTGTGCTACACTTATGTACACTCACTTGGCTGATCTTAAAAGGAAGTTAGAAAGCAACAGCACCTAGCCTTGTCAAGCACTCGACTCGTTTCGTAAATCAAACTCAACTATAATTTTTAAAAAAATTCGCCAACTGCATAAAAATCGTAAAGGAAACCTTTAATTTGTGCTAGAGAAATATTGTTTACATCTCCTTTACTGGCAGCCCTACTAAAAATAAAAAATTAAACGTCCAATGCTTTTGAGTACTTAATGAAAAAGTATTTAATTTAAAAAAGTATTTAATGAAAAAACTAAAAAGTTCTTTTAGGATTCAGAAAAGAAAAACATGTGACAATATGTCCCTTGAGTATAATAATTCAACACGGCAGAAGAAAGTAGTAAAAATATTCTACTATAAGTTACAGCATCACATTCCCGCATATGTAATTACCAAGGGATTTATAATCAATAGACAGGCGAAGTTTCTTCGCCGGTTTCTTTTGACATAGTATTGAATATTTTACTTCATTCGAAGGTGAATCAAACTGCATGAAGGAACTTACACGCTTCTTTCTAACATGATGACTCAGTAGCAAAAAACTAGTACAAGAAAATTTAAAAAAATGGCATTGCGATAAAAAAGCGTGGCCCAAGCATGAATTCAATTGCGTGTGGTGCACTCGCACTACAATAGCTGCCGATCACTGATTACATAGTAGTCACGAGAAACACGGTCGATAAGGCGGATGCGGAATTTGGAAAACCATTTGAAACACTAGCTTCATAGATCTTCACATAAATAAAACATAACTCACCAAAGCACGCGTAGAAACAGATTAGCACGTTGGCAGTACGGACAAATCAAACGTACCTGGAACAAGAATAAAAATTGTCAATGAATGGCGATTTGATAATCCTGTAAAGAGAAAGTCAAATCAACGTGTGCAAAAAAAAAAAAATTTCCCATAAATTCGAAAACAATGCGCCCAATAACAATATTTCCTAGAAGAAAACGTAAATTCAAAAGACAATGACTGGTTTTAATGCAGTATAATTCCTTCGGTGCGTCTTCCATAATGGATTCTCTAAACGGTGTTAACTTTTTATTACTTATCTGACGAATGAAATAAAATGATCTTAAACGCGTTTAATTTATGAACCATGGCCCACAACAAAAAACTCGCAGCTTCAAATAATCGAGTTTACATTAAACTAACAAACACACAAAAGGAAAAAACATATGTATTGAAAATTTCCACTTTAGCATTGATGGGCTTTGTAAGTTCCAGATTATACTTACAGTCCTACAAAAGCGACAATGCAAGTAGTTCATGACAACAATAAATTATTAGTTTAAGCCTTTCCAACCACAACATTAGTGCTCCCAAGAAAAGAAGGACTACACCATTTAGCACAAAATTTAAGCAACAGGATACCAATGAGCAAGGTGTGTCCGCACACCCTATGCGTAGAAACAGTAAAATTGAAAGAAGTTCACACCGCGAGGAAGAAGAAGATAAGTAAAGGACAGTGAAAAACAGAACAGCAGTGAGCCGAAAAAGATGGTCCCTGTTAAAACCAAGATTTTTTTTATTTAATGATTGGAAGACCTACCTGACCTTCAGCTCAGGACTTCACGTCTTTCCTTCGGGAGTGCTATTCCCCATTCCAACATAAAATACTCGTGTTGAGGGGCGCGCACTTCAACAGCATCGCATATTTGGCCGCTGCGAGAACTACACTGGAAACATCCTCCACAAAACACGCGAGTTTGATGAACGATGTCACCCTATGTCTGACTGTGAAGCTAGCCTGTAAGTCGAACTATATAAAAACGCTAAAATCATCGAAAACCATAACTGCACGTGATCCCAGATGTCACAGCCCAGACTTAAAGGATTTTAGTTGTCTGAGGCCACTTTTTCCATAAAAAACCACTAGGGTACACAATGTTTCCCGCTGATGGAAAAACATCGATCCTGATATTGTACTTCAATAATAAAACTGCGAACTGGTCGCGAGGGCTCCGAACACCTGCACAATTTCAGAGGAGTCTCCCAAGAGAAATCATACATAGAAAATAGGCAACAAACTCTAGGGAAATAATCCGCTGAGGTTCATTTAGCCCTTTATCTCGTGGCTCGCGAAGCTTGAAAATTTGCAACTAATGGTAAGGTAACAATCGTATTGAAAAAATGTGTTTACAAGGAAGATTTATGCTATAAAATGAAATGGTTTCTGTTGGCGCGTATGCATTCATGGAATAATAAAGGTTCCAAGATGCGGTAGTAACAGCAGTTTCACTAGTTAACAAGATGCAACTAATGCGAATGTGTACGTCTTCTTTTTCTCTACTTCGATTAAAAAAAACGCAACTAAATAACGTTTTTTAGAAATTGTGAGTTAGCGCGCGTGGTCTACAAGTTTTCGGGAAAAGCAATGAAAGAGCAATAATCGTCTTTACGAATCCGTGACCCTGTAGACTAATACTTTCGATCTAACTAATAAAAAAGACGAACCATTCATTGTGGCTATATCTCAATTTCGGTGAAAATGTGAGAGGATATATATTTCTGCACTTCGCAGCCTGAATGATTGCAAATGGTCTCGGTACACTGAGCATTCACCTGAGCCTAAATGTACCTATCATCAGTTTGTTTCCACCTAAACCAAAACAAAGGTGTATTGAAAGTACCACTTAGTACGGAATTCAGAGAATGGAGAATTTATGTAAAAGGTGATTCATTCTGCGGCCAGAAAAAGCAACTTAATAATTAAGTTCATGAAATCAGCTAGAAGTAAAAAAAGAAAGCAGTGGCTGCTGAAAACCAGAGAGGCATAAACAGTCACGAAAAAACTGTTTTACTTCAATGTAAGGCTTGCCTAACCTTACCCTCGGGACCTCACATCTCTCTCGAGACCCACACCTCAATGCACTTGGAATCATCTTATCCTCTTCATAGGCTCCATTTCACGCAACGCATACTTTCCACAAAACAAATAATGCTCTTCTGAACTGATGCATAGTTTGATGACAATCTTTGCTCAATTTAAAAACTGCTGAAACACAAAACATAATTCGAGTCGACACCATGATTATGTCAACTTTTTTCACAATACCGTAAATATTCCGCAATATTTTATTCAGGTTTAAAAAGCGTCTATGTCATACGAATCTAACGTTTTAATCGCATTCATACGAAATAATATGTTCAATTTCTAATTAGATGTAACCACATACAGTATTGTTAACAAGAAATTATTTACAAGTCTACAAGATGAGACAAATGAAAAATGAGAATAGGCAGATGACTCAAGTAATTTTGCACGCAAAATATCTACTGAAAGAATAAGAATTCTGCGGGAACTTCAAGGCTCACTAAAAATGTTAAGTAGCCCGAAAGCACGGCAACTCTTATTTCGCAATCGCCGACTGATTAGATTATAAAGTTTAAGCCTCCCTAGCCGCTACAAAAAACAGCGTATCGAAGAGAGGAAGAAGGAAGGCACCACTTAGTATGAAGCTAAATGAATGCGGAACCTATGCAGAAGGGGCATAGAAACAGTAAGTTGTAAAAGAACTTCATGAAACAAGATAAAAGTTGAAGAAGAAAGTAGTAAGTGCTGAAAAACAGGACAGTAGTGAACCGAAAAAAGGTGGTCCTTAACATAACAAAAACATTTTATTTAAGCAAAAAGAAGGCCTACCTAACTTTCAGCTCGGGCCCTCACACATTTCCCCCTGGGAGATCACTGACGTTAAAGTAAAAACCGAGCAAAAGCTCAATTCAAGACAATACTGTCTTGCCATCACACACTTTTTGAAAACAAGATGGAGATGTAAATTCTGCCTCATAAATTTCAACGATATCATTGGGTGCTAAAAACATTAAACGCAAACTTCTTACGAAATAGTTCCATGTAATTGAAGCGGAACGCACTAATCAATAAGTATTGCACAAAAATCCTACGTCACCATGTTCTCCAAAAATTCCAGATGCTCACGGAAATACTGAAGAAAATGTGGCAAATGCTCCT
>JACJUY010000905.1:147973-173778 GCA_014220935.1 Platorchestia sp. MABIK
CTTCGAGTACAGAGCGAAAGAATAAACAGATTTGCATAAAACTCGAACTCTATTCGTATTCAGCGCTTTGTAAGAACAGTGTTACTTCGAAATGAGGGAGAGGGCATTTCAAGTTTGTGAGAAACCCCAAGTTTGTATTTTAAGGTTACAGTGAGAAAATGAATAAGAAAGACAGAGCGATGAGCGATGAAGTAATGCATGAGTAAGGAATTAGAAATTGCTCAAAAAGAAAAATGCAAGGTGACTAATTTAAAGAGAAATTCGAAGAATAATATACAATAATACTCAACGAGAATTCAAAAAAGGAGTGCAAAATTAATTGAAAATATAACAAGAAGAAATCAGGAATACCAGTAATCACAGTATTAGCCGGGATGGCAAAACAAAGAAAAAACATCAACGCCCTGCTCTTAATTTCGAAATTCCAGGGATAAAAGAAGAAAAAGAAAATAGAAATTACCTGTGATAAGCTACGTCAATACAGGCAGATAATTCATCGCGTGTACATGAACGTGTCACCAAATCCTCAGCAAGGCCCTTATTCACTTACGACTGACACGGGATTAACTTGACAACTGAGCGTACTTTCACAGCACTGCTTCAGCTAATGATTTCCTCAGCGCATAAGCGAACGCCAATTTCGGGTTGACCACGCAAAAATTTTCCGTGTACCGGGAAGGGAGAGAAGAGCGACAAGGCGCTCGAGTCCCATGGTCGTCGACTGCAATTACACTTCGAATTAAGAAGATCGCTGGTAAAGTTTTCAGCAGAGCAAGCGGTTAATTTCCCAAACTGGAGAAGGAGCCTCCGCGCGAGCAAATTAGGCCGAGTCCCTCGAGTGTCGTTATGAACAAATTAGATAACATTGGACGGCCGGAAGAACGGTCACTCAGGGCAATCTTCTTCTCCACTTTCCTTCCTGAGTAGAGAAAACGAACTTGACTGCAGAGCAGTAGGCGTGAGATTCAGAAGTTAATGGACATTTTAAATGCAGGTAAAATGATCTACACTGGAAATTGATTGGTATTTCCTGTGATAAAATTTTACTGTCTACCACGCATGAAAATGCAGGTTGCCTTTTAAATTTCTGGTAGCAGCAAAAGCAAGAAAAATAGTCATGTGAGGATTGCCAGCAAGATGATACAAAATGAATTCAACGGGAAATGAAAAACAAACATGTTAGAATTATAAGTTCTTTAAAGTAAAAAAAAAAATTTCAACCAAAGGATCAGTGAATCCTTTATGTCATAGCAAAATAAAATCGACTCAGAATATCAATAAAATTCATTCATAAAGCCTCAAGTTTTCAAACGAACATGAAATTTAGGAATTAAACTGCTATGCATGAATCCTCGTTGAAATATTTAAAAATCACCAAATTGAATACTAACAAAATTTTCTGGTATGAAAATTTAGAACATGATCAGATGATTAAAAATTAATTTTTAGCCTTTCTTAACACAACTATGTTGTTCGAAAAGAGAAAGATGAAGGCACCATTTAGTATGGAGTTAAGGGAACGCAGAATCTAAGCACAATGTGTGTTCCCGCACGGGATCCCCTGCACATAGAAACATTAAATTGGAAAAAAGTTATTAAACAATATGTAAGTTGAAGAAGAAAGTAGTAGTTGCTAAAAACTGGAGAGTAGCGAACCAAAAAAGATGGTCCTTAGTAAAGCAAAAAAAACCTTTCATCAAAAAGAAGGCCTACCTAACTCTCAGCTCGAGACCCCATGTTTTCCCCTAGGGAAAGCCAAGTCCCATAGACCTAATAGTAGTGTCTCCCTGAGCAGAATTTGATCATAAAAATGGTCTAATAAAATGTGCACCCAGAACCAGGCACAAGATCACGCACGAGTGTACGAACAATAAGCGCATTTACAACACAGCACAATCGTTCTGTTGAGCGTTGTAACATAATGATCATTTATTCGTGCAAATAAGAAAATATTTTTCCATTGATTTCCTTGGTTCGCTGAATGGCATCTTTTTTTCTTTTTTTGCGAACATCCTGAAACGAATTTTCAGGGTTCGATAATTCATTGACTCGGATTATGCCAGCCTAAAATGTTTAACATAAGTACTTAAAGGTTACGAGCATATTCATACTTTCACTTCACAACGGTAAAATTACTAATAATAATAACATGACTCGAAATGTTACTTTTCACCTAAAATTTCTCAAAATTTTCGAGCTCAAATGGGACGTAAGAACAACTTTTCGTGCATAATTACTGGGTGACACGTTATTCCATTATTACCGGTCAACTCCACATAAACTTCTAACTAATACATACTGCTTTCCTCATTTCTTGAAAATGGAACGCAAACAATTCTCTAACGCTGGCACACGCAGCGACATCATTAAGGCGGAACAAAAACCCAGAGCTCTACGTTGTTGTTGCAACCGTGTTGCAGCTGCGGACGGAACTCCACTTGTGTAGTTAATCCCGTTGAGTAACATTTGGCCGAGTCGGGGCTAGGCGAGACAAGCTCATTGTGATCTCTTATGCAGAAACACAGAAGCGATACCACATTCTTCTCGTTTCTCCTCACTGGCGATACGTTGTAAAGAACAGAGAAGGCGAGACCAACTGAAAACGACCGGTAATGATAGGTACATCAAAGTCAGTCTTGTTATACTGTAATTTCAATATTACCGTTAGAATTCCGAAAATTCACATAGTGATGCTATAAAAAATTGCAGCTAAAAACTTGGATCAGTAAACTTGATTTTCATTTCCAAGGGAAGTGTAGAGTTCGAAAAGCAGTTGTGGATGAAAAACACCAGTGATAATTTTTTGTTTATACGATTACAGGTAACTTGAAGTAAATTATTTTTTACTTTACTGCTGACGTGATGATAAAATAAATATTTTTAATATGTTCCCTACGTATTGGGCGATTTGTGTACCACTAGGTAAATTGCTATTTCACGTACCAGTATAAATGAATGACATTCCATCCGTTTCACAGCCTTTTGAAAAAATAACTGGTATCATTCGAGGTGAAATGTTATAGTGTACTTGTATTTTTTATACTTCATAAGAAGGATAGAAATGTGTTCGAGCGGTCAAGCCGATTTCCCTATTCTGCTACACACAACCTAATCAAACCAACCGTTCAGCGCGGAAACGTGTTGGATCCAAATGCCACGTCGGCCTAGCCTTGATTTTCGGTCAAAATTTTGGTAAAAAATTGGTTTAAATTTTACACGCTACAAACTGTGATCAATTGAACAAAAATAAACAGAAGTGAGCTCCTACAACCGATATTAAGCTTGATTAGAAAATACTGACAAAGAGAAGGGCACAAATATTTTCTTCTCATAAAATGAAAGTATTTTCTTCAATTAACATACCAGAAATGAAAAATAAAATGCAAGCACTTTCAGAGAGCAAAATAATAATTTACAGACCAAACCATGAGCAACAATAAAAAGCATTTCCCATTTAAACTTTAAAGACAAGCCCCCAAAAAATATATGCCAAAAAATACCGTAGAGATGGAAGCTCTTGCAGCTTAGCACAAAAGAGGGTTCCTCAACTTTTTTAGGTCTCCTTTTATTCGCAACGTTCCATTTTACTTCATTGAACATATTTTCCTTCTCATAATGTGCCATAGTAAGAACTATGCAGTAATTTTTCTGTCTTTTGGAACTGTAAAATTCTTCGTGAAAGTAACGCTTACTCTCAACAGGCAGGGTTCTAGGTTTTGGTGTTTATCAGACATTTTGATTCACGAACATTTCACTGAAGTGTCGATATTTCCCCGTAATTTCGATATTTTAAAAGGAAAGAGTCATACTTTCTTCCCGATTCAACATCATTTACGGGGGAAAATTTTTCAATTGACACATGTAAGATATATAGATAGCCGTGCTCTTATTCTGAAGGTGCGTGAGCCCTGAACATGAGATATCAAACCAAGAACAAGTTGGAACTTGGTAACTGCAAATATAGGATAAAAAAATGATAAGGTTTCATCAATTTATTCATTCGGCAATTTCCCAAGTTTCGTTGCATATGCTCCCAGAGACCAGTCATAACTCGGCCGACAGTCATACGAGGTTCGCCCTCCCTGATGCAGCGAGAAATTATATTGGTCTCATTAGTTCTCGTCTCACGAGCCGTTTTTTGACATGGCCTGCTTTGATCTAATAATTCGGGAGGGCTTCAGATTTTGGTCGTTCTTTGGCAAGCCTGAACAGTTATTTCAGATCGAATCAAAATTTACCACGTATTTTGAAGGTGCGTTATAATTTAGTGATGAACTATTAGCGTCGATCAACTTCACACTAGCACGAAATTTCACTCGCGAAGCAGACGAAAGTTGTTCAGTGCGAATTATTAGAGTATAGCAAAATAAATATTGTTAATCTTCAACGCAATGAATTTTGTTTTAACTTGAGGTGCGTTGGTTTGCATGCGACTCATAGCCCAAAGCCCGGTGTTTTATCCCATATCAAGATAATGCACATTCTCACACAACTCGATATCCGAAAGATCTTCAGGGAATGTGTTTGGAGAAGCAGTTTTATCTTTAATTCCTTTTTGTTGTATTTATCAGGAGGGAAACAGTCGGTTTAGATCATAATAATAAGTTCAAAGAACGTCGTCTGTAACATTAAAACAAAAATTTTACACGAGCAGCACCGATAAACTTTCCAATTTGGATTAACATCAATTCCATTGCTAAACTTGCTAATAAATTAAACAGATGGAATAAGGTTGAATGCAGCTATAGAAAGAGTATAAATGGATGAGTAATAACTTTGCTCCAATCGGAAACTTGCGTAACCAAACCGCATGTTTCCGTGTTCGCCCCTCAACACACGACCAAAGTTGAGGACGTTGTTAAATGGCGGTATCGCTTTGCCACACACATTGTCTCGTCCATTACATCCATACGTTTATTGTCAATTGTCCTTATATTTCAACAGAATAAACAAGCTTCAAATAAAGGCATTGAAAATTTCAATTAGAATTTACTTGAATTTATTCATGCTCTGGGATTTACTCAAGCAAGTTATTCAGAAACATATGGCTTGTCTCATTCTCCGTTTTCATGTAAATTGCATTTGTAAACATACCTTCACACTACAGATAATCTAACCAATTTTTCATTTTTGTATCTGAAAACTCGTTCCCGATTCCTGAACGGCTAATTTTTGAAATAAAACATCTGGAAATACTTGTGAAATCTAGTGCACAATTTTTTAAATGAGATTTATACCCACACTCGCTAAATTGGCTTCATATCAAGGAATTTCGATGGCTAACTATAGTGGCTAGGGTCATATTAAATTATTACCGCACTTACAGTGTACCACTGAAATCCAACTTCCACAAAACGTTCGACTTGATAGGAAATACTGCACATTATTCAAACTTGATCTCGCACCTCATAGATGCAATTTTAAAAAGAATAACAAGTATCGGAAAACATTACAATTAAAAAATGTACATTATTTCGAGAAGGATATTGAAAATATGACGCTTGCCAACGCTTTGTAAAGTTATAAGATATCCGCTTCATCAGGTTTTGCATATAGTTACGATGATCAGCACTTGACAAATATTTCCGAGCAGCTCTGCATGGCAGTCATCTGTCAGAGCTTCGGCCTTCAACTCAAACGGAAGCTCAATCCCTATTTCTGTGTTTTTACTAGAAGCGCATAAAACATAGCGCGGATCACTACTAAAAATTACATTGAAAAAAATCGAACAGTGGCAGGGGCCACAACTTCCGTTAGAGCATGAGGGGACGCCAGGAGTGGGGGGTAGCAATATTGCTAGGCAGTCCTTTTATCAGAGCGAGCAGTCATTTTTTACTTTAGTTAAGTGGGGCGGGTGAAGTGCAATCAGAACTCCCCAAAAGTCCATCAGTGGGCAATCTTCACGACTGTTGGAAGCTCAGGAAGGATTCACGGAACGACCCATTGCCATTCAGCTTGAGCTGCTCCGCTAAACCAGGCCTATAGAAAATTGTCTAAACTTTCCCGTGTCTCGAGAACGACGCCACTTCATGAAGCTCTCAGGGATTTGTAGCGAGGGCGAGCTCTAGCATCTGGAGGCGAGTCTTTCTCTGAGAGTTTTATTACTCTTCACAATACGGTTCTGTTCATGAAAGGCCAGATGTTACACTTGTAATCAATGGTCTTCTAAAAGTCGACAGTCGACACTCTTTCGATCAATAGAACAACTTCATAGACACATAAATATTGATCTTCTGCCCCATGCAGTAAAATAGAAAGCGGAGTGTCCTTTGAAAAAAAAAAATATATATATATACTTGCAAGGTCAGAAAACGTAATCAAAAAGTCCAAATTTTTTATCTACGGTACTTGACTGATCAAATGATAGAAGAAAAATAATTATATTAATTAGAATAAAAATTGTTAGGTTACCTAATTATATTCAACTCAAGTCTCTATAACGAAGGTGTTCTCATGAGAAGAATGAGGAAGGCACCATTTTATATGGACGCGAAATCTATGCACAAGGCATGCTCACACACAAGATCCCCTGCGCATAGAAACAGTGAGTTGACAAGAAAGGTTTTGAAACAAGATAAAAGTTGAAGAAGAATATCAGAAGTATTGAAAAACCGTGAAACCAAAGAAGATGGTCTTTAACGAAACAAAAACTGACAATAAAAAAAGGCCTACCTAACTTTCACGTCGGGATCTCATCTTTGCTAATACTCATAGATACAATAGCTGCATCCCCTTAATAAGGAGATACAAGTATTAATTTTAGGGTATTTTCAGACCATTGTATTAACGAGTTCAAAATTTTTTAGCCACAACAAAGGCGATCTTAAAAGATCGGCAATAGGATTTATTATGTAGTGTAGAAATGAGACCATTCGACATACAAGAAAAACTACGTATACAAAAAGGCAAAGAGACCATTCAGTAAAGATGCAGAAGCCAAGTAATCTATGAACGAGGTGTGTTTTTATTATTATTATTATTATATAAGAAAGTTTTAGCCTCCCTTAACCACGACAAAGATGTTCTAAGAGAGGAAGGAGGAAGGCACCATTTAGGATGGAGTTAAGGGAACGTGGAATCTATGCAGAAAGGGCATAGAAACAGTAAGATGAGAAAGAAGTTTATGAAACAAGAAAAAGTGGAAGAAGAAAGTAGTAGGTGCTGAAAAACAGGACAGCAGTGAACCGAAAAAAGATGGTCCGTAACAAAACAAAATCCTATTTTATTTCAACAAAAAGGAAGCCTACCTAACCTTTAGCTCGGGCCCTCACATTGTCCCCCTGGGAGTGCTAATTCCCATAGATTCAACAGTTGTATCCCCCTGAGGGGTTGAACGAGGTGTGTTACTACATAGGATACCCTACGAATAAAAACAGTAGGTTAAGTATGAGAAAAAGAAGGCGCAGAAGAGATAGAGAAGATGGCATGAAAGCTGAAAGAAGTAAAGTGAGCACGAAAGATGCGAGTCTCAGAGGTCTATCTATAACTGAAACAGCCTTATAGTATTCTTCCGAGAGCGCCAGTCCTCATAACATACGATAGGTAAAACGTAATTAACCTACACCTATTGCCTATCTTATGCTCTCAGAAAGGATCCCATGTGGAGATTTTTGGTAATGTTTGAGTAAATAGATTTCTTATGGTCGCTGAGCAATTTACGGAAGGGAACAACTTTCAACCAAAAGTGGAACAAAACAATTCTCCATTAAAAAAAACACATAGAAGGGCTATAAACAGAAATCTCTACTAGAAGTTACAGAAATACAAAAAAGGGATATAAATGGAAACCTCTACGAGAAGTTACGAAAAAGCAATCTCCAATCGAAGATTAATTTACGGAAAGAATTATCGAGAGCACGATATGCATTTAGAGGACAGCGCTAATGAGAACTGAGCAGCATTATTTAAGGCTAGCCGCGGTGATGGTGATGAGAGATTCTGGTAATTAAGTTAACGAGCTTCGTTATGAGGTCGGACGAAGGAGAGCGAGAGCCCACAATTTGTACGGGAGCTTTCCCGTGCGGTTTGGTCGCATGGCAAAATGGTGGAGGTGAGCGTTGCTCGACCACGTCGTAACCAAAAAAAAGGAATCGAGAACATAGAATGTAACGGAGCAAGAACAAAAATTGAAAAAATGTATGAGAACGAAAAATGAAAAACAAATCGCTACCGTCGGCACTTCACGAAATTGAATGAATCGAACTTGTGGGGAATCGAATGATTTCGTATTTCCATCACAAGAAATATTTCGATGCACGAAAAATGCAACCATGAACTAAGAAATATTAGTTACAGACGATCAAACTGTTGACATAAGTGTAAAAGGCTCGATTACTGATGAATCATTTTATGAAGAACGTATATGCAACGGTGTGTAAAAGCAACATCAACATGCACCGAAAAATGTACAAATACAAAGACTCGGCATCAAGAATCCTAATCGGACAACCAGACGTTTGCTGAGAAGCTTAAGTTTTCTCAATTAATTCTTCAGCAACCTCAAATTCATTCAAAATTTGTTCGCAAAGCTCTAATATATTAATTTTGTTACATGAGAAGGAAGTGACGCATTACAAGTTCCAACTGAAATGAGGAGCAAAGACGTGGTCTGATACCCGTGCTTTTGGTGGTGAATAATTTTACCCGTGAAAATTTAAAACCTCCGTCCATTCTATAACTTCAAATTCAAAACTTTAATTTCAATTAGCGAGCCTGATTAGCAATGAAGGAGTTCGCAAAGCGAGCAATTCTGACCTCCAACAAAGCCGGTAAAACTCGCCCGAATTCAAGTGATCACTGCGGCAGGAACTCGGACCGCGGCTGCAGCAGCTCTATAACGCCGCATAAGCTGCCCTGAAATGGAGTTCGTCTCCAACATTCACAACGGCTCAAGAATCTACGCATTTCTTCACGCCTGAAATCATCTAGCAATCACAGAAGTCGAACTTCAGTGCGTATTTTTCAGAGAAAGTAATGAGAATTTTTTACAAAAGATTCAAGTAACTTCGACTGGAGAGACAGAGAAACGAGAGAAATTGAAGTAGTTTTACTAGTAGCGTTCTATTGTCAAGAGTGAGAGAGAGTTGAATTTGTCTACGGGGAGTACATTAAAAACCGCCTACCACATTTGATTCTCAATTGATATAGAACTCATGGGGAAAAAACTGAGAAGACTTTTGAAACAGCGATCACCTAAAAATTAAAGCTTATATTTTACACGCTGACAAATAAATACTCAGTTTCTAACATTTATTCGACACTACATTGAAGCCTCTAAATTTCATATTCAGATGTACGGCTAAAAAGAAGATTTTTCCCTCCTCCATGCTTCAAACGCCTGCAAAATAACTGAACTTGGTTTTTGTCATTTTCTTGTTCGTCTCAGCACAAATATAAAAAAATTAGAAATTTCGTTTCCGTAAGAACTGTACTTGCGTTGCATCAAAGGATGAAAGGTTTTGAATAGACTTTCTCAAAAGATGAGTTAGGAAATTGCGCCATCCAACAACGAAGAGCAAACCTCATTCTACAAGAAACGACTGACCCTGTTCAGGAGAAGTAAAAAAATTAGCATGGCATCTTGTAGTGCACCTAGGTCAGCGAGCGAGCAATTTGGCAGCTATATTCAAGACTACACAGGGAACCTGCTGGGAAAAAACGGGTAAAAATGAGAGGCCTCGCTGAAGTACAATTCCCGAGGCACGGTCCAGCGAACCTGCGCAGTTCGGAATCGCAGCACAAAAAATGAGCATCACAACGACCTTGGTAATTTTAGATAGTATGCTCGATGAACGCGACTGCCCCACTATGCTGTTGCTCAGGTATATGCACGTGTTAGAAAATGCTTTAACGGTTTAAACTTAAAGAAAATCTAAGATGAACACATAAGTATGTAAATCCAGGAATGTTTTTGTAACTAACGACAAATAACCTTACTGTCAAATGATAATAGTTTCTAAGTTTCATATATCAAATGTAACTCCGGATTCACAATAACTGCGCTCAGAAAAAAACGAGCGTAAATAATATGAACCACGCCTCTCATTTTTGGGAAAAGACTGAGAAAAATAACGTTTTGAACGCGTTTACAAAACAACCTTCGAAATGTTTCCGCAGTAGCGCTCTCCATCTCATGGCAAATCTGTTTACGGCAGGTCTCCCAAATTGACCTCAACTTTCTCGGCACGTATCTCAGAAATGCGCCCAGGCAGTAATGCCAATATGAAACACAATGCCTGGACACGAGTGTTTGCACAACCCTATCCTTGATACACCATTTCGAGCTCTGGTTTGAGGTAGTGAGAGTAAGCAGTTCAAAGAACGCATATTTACAACGATATTTAAACAAAATGGAACAAAAGTCATTGACAACTAGAATATCAATTAAACAAAGAAATGCATGGAACGAAAGTATTTCGATAGAAGTAAAAACAATTCTTTAGTATTTAGTGGCGTGACCTTTGCGAGCAACAATAACAGCATGGAGACGATTATTGACACGACAAATTAACATTTGGTGGTTTCTTGGGACTCCTTTGGTGCAAAAGTGTTGAATACTCGTCACAAAAATATCAAGGGAATTGAGAGTTACGTCATTGAAGAACACCTATTTTCTCATTTGCTAACTTTTTTTTCAATTTTCGTCGTATGTTCAGAGTCATCGTCTTGCTTAATGGTTCATTTACACCGGTTGTAGAATTTTGGTCATACTTGGAAGTAGCTTTTGCGCCTGAATCCATCTGCACATGGAACAGTCTACTCTTCAGTCAATAATGTGGAGTTCCCACACACCCTGGACAGAAAAACAACTCCAGAACATGGTGCCATGCTTGACGGCGAATGGTGTTCTTGGGATCATAGGCTATCCCTGGCCACCTCCAAACACGAGCTTCATTTTGGCCGAAAAATTCTTAGGTTATTTTTGCATTCACAGAACAATAAGCCGCGTTTCCAAAACTCAATTCCTTCATCAAGATGGTCTCTCACAAACGTTGACGGTTCTTCACAAGTTTTGCTGTGAGAAGAGTCCTTCGTGTGGAGTAATGGCAAGTAAGACCACATATGGATGGAATACTTCAGTTACCGCTTTTCGACTGACGTGGACTCCCAGGAGTTCCAGTACTTGGTGTACATAGATATGCACGGACTGTCATGAGCTTACTCATCACATTACGCAGCATATTGCTTTGAGATCGCCCCTTAATCTCGCGAGCAACACCGACTCTTGGAAAATAGGAGATTGTCTCAGTCTGTTGATGTTTCCGAACTTTTGCATCAACAGTTGAGTGTGGGAGCTTGACACGTTGAACTATTTGCTAATAGGTTAATCCCTCAGCTTGGGTTATTTTTTAATTTTCCGCATTACATTCACTGAGTATCCAACTTCAACAAAATCAGGACAAATAACGGTTGTGCCCATCGAAGTTTCTTTACTTTATACGTCCTTTTGAAAGTTTCTAGACGAAACAAAAAATTTTAACGAATACACTCAAATTGTTTAATGCAATATCAATGACCTAACATGATTTTAATTTCAGCCTAATACTTTTGCCTTATAAATGTCTTTGTTTAGTTGATCATTAGTCATGAAATTTTCTCTAGTTCTGTGTAAATATTTTAGTAAATATCTGTTTTTAAAACAACCTGTACTTTTGGCCTAACACCAGAACTTGAAATTTTGGAATTATGTGAAAAATAGAGTTGTTAGAGTTATACAAATACTTATGTCTTGGCACTGTGCTGCTGTACAAGATATACATCTTGCATCAAATGCATGTACTAAAGGAATTAAGCAATATTTTACAACCCAGCCGAATAGTAAACATAGGAGTCAAACCTAGAAAATAACAAAACCATTGAAACACGGGAAAACAATAGACAAAATCAATAAATAAATTGTTACCATGAAACTTTCATGAAATCATTGAAACACGTACTAAGTGAAAATAATAAATAAAATCAGTGTAATCAATTCTGACCGCGAGACTTGAATGAAACTTTTTAAACACGAACAATGTATAAATAATGACTAAGTGAGTGATAATGATATTAACTAGATTTTACCCAGCCTTTTTCGCCGTCTGCTTGCATGTTTTTCGCCGCCCCAGTAATTAAATCGCTTAGGCAGCGAAAAACATGCACACTCCGGCGAGAAAGTTAGACTGGGTATAATTGCGTTAACTAGAGCGTAAAAGGGCACACGTACACTTCTAGCATTAATTCCTTTAGAGGATATTCTACGTAGCAGTTCTTCTGATTCTACGTTCTTCTTGCATCATAAAAATTAATTGTGTCCTCATATCAAATCTAAAGCATTAAAAACCACTATTTTCACCAGTTGAACTGTAAAGCAACAGAGCACTGCACCATACGTATAAATTACCGATTCTTTCGAATTGGAACACTAATGGACACGGTGATTTGTATACAAAACCGAGTCCCGGTACACACACATAGTTAAGATTTGTTGGGTTTCTTGAAAGGCATTCGGTTTTTCTCTCACGAAAAATACTCGTACAATGATTTCCAACTTTTTGCAGAACTACCCTCAACGTATTGAACTTACCCCGAGTACCATAAAAAATCTAAAGATATCATCTTATACACGAAGACTAAATTTTAAAAGTTACATTTTTTCATTCATCAAGAAAATATCAACTTACTCGAACGAACCTGAACCAGACGCCTACAAAGGTAGCGTAGAAATCTGAGGCAGCGACGCAATGACACGAAAACTCTGTCTTCGAATGAAGATTGGCAGCGCTGGTGACGCACTCGACCGCTATCCGGTCGTGAACTGTAATAAACTTACCTCTGGTAGAGAGCCACGGCAACTAACATCTTATAGAAAAACACGGCTTTCAAATTGAATTTGAAATGATTCATCATATCTAGCGTCCAAGAAAAATTTTTTGTGCTATGAAATACTTTGAATTTTACGATAGGCCTGCGTATTCATTTCGAATCTCCAAGAAGAACTGCGTCGATCATCATATTTGAAGAGATATTTCATCGCGAGTTACCTACGGATGCAAAGGATGCCTACTCTACCAAGAATCTTCTAGAAGCCCGACATCTGAACGAACCTCCGTGATACAGCCATTGTACCGACCATGTTACAACGTCGTTTCTTTCATCGAGCGCCCGAGGCTGCCATTTACTACCATTCAATTTATCCTTAATCTATAATTCTTCTATTTATAGGAATATTTCTTGTATTTTAGTAAGTATTTCATCATGGGAACTCATATAGGGATCATTGATTCAATTAGGCATATTTCCATATACGTTAGGATGATTTTTATATTTCTATAGAACGACGTTTAATCGAGGTTCCAGCCCTAGCGGGTGGCTGCGCGTAGCAAGAGGGGAGAACTCAGTGAGTGAGGCGGGTGACACCACATAAGCTAGAGCTGTGTCGTTTCAATCTTTTTAGCCGCGCCCTACGGGTGCCGGCGCTGGTGTTATAAACATTGTTTCAACAAACTCGTCGTGAAGTGATTTCAAAATGTAGAGCACTTTATCACCGTAAGCCAGCTTAATTGATTCAAATTCTGATAACAATCAAGCTTCTACAACCATTCCGACATACCAGGCTGGCATTCCACCATCTCGACATCCGGGGGACCTCACATCTCTCACTAAAAGATGAGTTTCTCATTTCATTAAATAGCTTCGCATTGTTAACCCAATTTCACGACATTCTCAGATCGTAGGTTAATTTCGATATAGCAAGCGATCCCCTCAGGGGGATACAACTATTGTATCTATGGGAATTAGCGCTCCCAGGGGGACAATGTGAGGGCCTGAGCTAAAGGTTAGGTAGGCTTTCTTTTTGTTAAAATAACATAGGTTTTTGTTTTGTTACGGACCAACTTTTTTTCGGTTCACTGCTGTCCTGTTTTTTCAACACCTACTACTTTCTTCTTCAACTTTGATCTTGTTTCATGAACTTCTTTCTCATCTTACTGTTTCTATGCCCTTTCTGCATAGATTCCACGTTCCCTTAACTCCATACTAAATGGTGCCTTCTTCCTTCTTCGCTTTGGATCTCATTTGTTGAGGATAGGGAGGCTTAAACTAACTAATAATCTAATCTATAGCAAGCGATATCATGCCTTAGTACCATTTATGTCTCAGAAATTGATATTCATAAGTAGCTGATTGTAATGCGCGTATAATTGATTTTTTATAAGTAAATCTTCATCTTGGTTACAAGTGTATCAATACCTGTGTTCTGAATAGTTGAGAAAAGACATAAAAGGCATGAAAATACGTTACCAAATTATCATTATCAGTTCATTCATTTGATATTATAAATATTCAATTTCCCTTTTCTATGGGTGGTGGCAGCGTAGCTTTAGCTACCTATAAATTAAAATCATGGCGAGGACATAAGTCACCCCTTGTTAATAAAAATAAATGAATGTGACATATACCACATGTAACGACGAAAGAAATAAATTGCAGCTCAAATAGGGCATCTCAGCAACGGAGGATCACAACAAAATGTGACATCGGTGGGATCAACATACGATCACAACAAATTCACACGGAATTGGATATCAAACTTGTTAAGAAAAACCCTTTCTAAGAGTGGATTGTTATAGTAACGCAGTCACTTGCATGCAATAGACGAAGTATCCCTGTTATAATAGAACTTCCTTATATAATAAAGCGTCAGGTGCCTCCTTAAATTTAGAAATAAATGAATGTATTTATTTTTTGTGCGCAATTTCTCCTATGTTATTACAATGGAAATCTCATTGAACACATTAAATTAGTTGGTCCGTCTCTCTTTCACGTACTTAAAGGATGCTCAACGACCATCTCTGTGATACGAGTTTCACCAGTGCACGAGTACAAAAACATTTGAATCGCAGGTTGTTTATACTATTAGGATGGATATATTTGTTCGTCATCCACATTTGGAAGAGTTGTCTACGGACAATATCGAATCCCGTCATTTTGATGGGTCGTGGGCACTAGGCAATTATATTTCAAACAATTTAACCAAACAATTTATTTACCACAAGCGATACAGAAGTAGATCGTATCTTAAGTCTAGTACAATGGTCAAATTTTAGTATAAGTTCAGCGACTTCTAGGGCAATTAAATATCAACCAAATGAAGCCGTGTTATGAGTTTACAATGAGATAACGTGTGAAATACAGTTGGAATGATAAGCCTGCACTATAGGAAACGCTTTATAACAGTCCACCAGAATTCAATCTAGGACGAAGAATTATATTAAAATTAAATGTATTGGCAATAGAATTTATCGAATAATAAACACTGAAAGCCCTCGAGTTGAAGAAATAAAATTTCCTATGACACAAGATGTGCAACCACGATTCCAAAAACGAATGTAGCTTCATGGAAACTGAAACAAAGACAGATACAAACAAAATTCAACCAGACAAGTAACTTTTGGAGGATTAAGTCACCAATAAATCAAATCCGCACTAAGAAACGCATCCCTCGAAAATAATAAGTCAGGAGAAGCAGACCTTGACAGGATCCCATAAGTGCACTCAGGCCCTAACCTCCTCAATTAACGACACAATGAGAGAAGCCATGCGTACGCGGACGCAGTCCAATCTTTAGGATGCAAAATTTACGGCGGGCTGAGAATCATGGACGTCTTGGGAGAAGTTCGTGAGATCAAGTTGAATACCATCGCTCAAGACAGGACTTATGCAAGTGTTAGGAGTCGAGCGGCAAGTATGTAACGCTCTCGTCAAACGATCAAATCGCCGATAAGTTGGGTTTCAAGCTTCGTGAAACAAGATTAAAATTGAAGAAGAATCTAGTAGGTGCTTAAAAACAAGACAGCAGTGAGCCGAAAAAAGGTCGCCCTCAACATGACAACAACAAATACTTTATTTCAATAAAAAGAAAGCCCGTAACTCTCAGCTAGGCCCCTCACGCATTTTCCCCCTGGGAGCGCTAATTCCCATAGATACAATAGTTGTATCCTCCTGAGAGGGCATTAGTACAGTTAGTAATAACAAAAATATACAGAAGACATTTCAAGCACACATATTTTTTGTCATCGTTAACGCGCAGCGCTTTTTCACTCACAAATTTAGATAACTATCAATTTAAATTCTCATCGAAATCACATTTGAAAAACGTTAACAAACCGGGTTTCATAAACGAAAATATTATGGCAATAAATGAATACAGTGAACAAGTGCGAGATGTATCCATGATTGGATGAATTTTGAATTTTTTAAAACTTGTTTCAAATTCACGGAAAAATGTACAGCATGTATTTTCGCCCTGTTTTTAGCAAAGTCATTCTGTCAATTATACTGGAAAAGATCCCGATTAATTGAATGCTCGAGAGCAGAATGTATAAGACCAAAATTATGTCTGTTTTCGCCATTCACGAACATCGGAGCCAGACATTTTAATTTAAACTCTGAACTTTCGAGAGAAATTAACACTGAAACCGTACAAGAGTTCATGGCAAAGATTTGCTTAGTCATTGTCTTATCAGCTTTCTGAGTCAGTGCAATAACAATGACCCAAAATAAAAACGATCGGGCGCAAAAAAATTAACAGCACACTTTAAGCGCTTGCAGTCGTTGTCAAGTTTTTTTACGCTGTTAAATTATCTCAATGAAGAACTTATTACTCCACTTAATTGTTCCATGACTATATTTGACGAGTCTTCACTCTCAGCCCTCTTTGTTGCAAGCCGTAAGCTGCAATACAATCTTACGTTTCCCTCACTGGCATGCCAAACACTCCGCGTTTTAAGGCAATCAATTGTTTTATTTCCTATTAATTGCAACCAAGGGTCTCTTTCTTCACCAGATAGAAATTGGGCACCAGACTGGCACTCGTGGACAGCCGCCTCCTGGCCTGGTTTCAGTTTAGAGGGTCATGTAATTAGGCAGGTAAGGTAAAGGTCAGGCGGCGGCCATAGCGGCACTACAGAGGCATTGTTTTCGTCCTCATGGAGACCTGCGCCAATTCACGCGCTCCAGGAATCTGCTCCGTCACTCCTAGTCAACTCATCTCGCTCAGCTCTGCAGCTTCGGCCATTTCTGTCTGTGCAATGGTTGCTTCCACTCAGATTAGATCACACGTTATTTTAAGCTTCCCTAGCTGCAACAAAGGCGTTCCAAAGAGAGGGAAAAGGAAGGCATCATTTAGTATGGCGTTCAAGGAACCTGAAATCTATGCACAAGATGCACTGAAACAGTAAATCAAGGAAGAAGTTCGTAAAACAAGATTAAAGTTAAGGAAGAAAGTAGCAGGTGCTGAGAAACAGGACAGCAGTGAACTGAAAAAAATGGCCATAACAAAACAAAAAACCTATTCTATTTTAACAAAAGGAAGGCCTACCGAACTCTCAGCTTAGGGCCTCGCATTTTTTACCTGCGAGTGCTAATTCCCATAAACTATATAGTTGTATCCCTCTGAGGGGTGCTTCCACTAATTCATCAACGTTAATAATTACAAAATCATATTTTCAATAACAGAATGTTCAACACAAAATGAAATCTTAATTTTATGAAGTACATTATAATGAACCAATGAGAAAAATTAACTAAGCGCCATGGATCAGAAATGCCGTTACGAATCTCCGCATGCAATAAAATATTCCCAAAAATTTGTATTCGTTCGCTAGATATTCTTTACGCTAAAAAAACAACCATCTTGATCATAAAACGAACTTACCTAGTAAAATAATTACCAAAGCGACATGACCTCACGAAGAACAGCCATAAAAACCAAGCTCTGTGTATAGATAGGACTTGTGCGAGTCTTACCGAGTGTCATTTAAATAAAAAAGTTCGTTTCAGCGGTTAACGCCTTTAAAAAATTGACGGCAACCCTACGACTGATGAAGTTACCAGGGCCTAAAATAAATGCGGGTGTCAAATTAACCTTAAAAATACACCTTTGCACATTGGTTACCAATTATCTCACGTTAGCAGCGTGTCATCTCAGTTTAGTTTTGGCATTGAAACAGCATACAAACTGACAGTAACATCAAAATACCAGTAGCTTTAGCTTCATTAATGTTCGTGTTCATTATTTCTCAAACATCACGAGTATGTTATATTATCATTAAAAGCCAAATTTAATTCTTATTTTCAACAACCACAATCCATTTTTTTCCATAAATCATTTCCCTGCTTCGGTTTCGAGCACCACAACCTACATTTGCTCCCCATCACTTTTCATCCAGTGAAAAGCCGCCTGCCTTTCCTTAAAGCCTAAGCACAAAATCAAACCATCGAGGAGGTCTGTCTATGCAAACCCTACGATGTAATTTTTATAAGGAGAAAATGCAACAACCCGCATTTACCACAAGACTCCAAAGTTCGCGTTTACTCGACCAAGCGCCATGCGTGCACTCCACAGCCCCACACTTGAGCATTCGGAGACCGCGGCCACCGCAGGCTTGCACGACAGCGCTGAATTGCAGCTCTGGTGACCGTAAGTGAGGGAAATGTTGCATCCGTAACGCTCTACTTCACGCATGTTACCGTCGCTCACGTCACAACTCAATCTTACGACAGTTATTCGGCTGGACTCACAAATATCTTACCAAATATGCATCATCTACAAGTAAAAAAGGGGTAGTGTTCAATGTTTCTACTTTTAATAGAAACATGGGTACAAGTGCATGGGTAATAGTGCATGGGTACAAGACACAATAAAAAATTCACGAAAATTTAGCACATAATATTGCACTACCAATCGCTGCACATTTACAATAGGAAGACGCAAAATTTTCTCAACTGGTATGGTTGAGTTGCGGCTGAAAGTTGCGTTCATTTATAACTTCCCGAAAGTATGAGTGTTACATCATAAAACGTCAAGTTTCGTGGTAAACATGCTCCCCACTTCGGGCATGCGTGTAGCTCAAAACAAAGGGACAGCAGAGAGGGAGAGCCGAGGCATTAACGGTCGAGAAAGATGATGCCGTTGTCGCCTGTGTAATTAGAGCGCTCAGGAGAGACTGAGGGCTCTTTCCCTCGCGCAATTAAGAATGACAGCGACAGAGAGGGGAAGAAAGTGTTACGGTCAAGTAGGAGCGACCGAAAAAAGTTCTCATTCACTTTCATATTTAAAATATGAAACTGCCCGGTGGGAGTCTTTGTAAGCTTCTTTAATCAAAGGAAGATGTGAAAACATGTCTTGAAATATCATTGGATTAGTCAGTTGATGACTCCCCTGACACTAAAGAGGCAATCTCAAAAGAGCGAAGTCCACTTAGTATGGACTGTAGAAAACCTGTATACATCCACAAGGTATGTCTACACACAAGATTCCCCGCACATAAAAAATTAAGTGAGGAAGGAAGAAATAAGATAAAAAAGCGGCAGTGGAAGAAGACATGAAAACTGGAAGAAAGAAAAGAAATAAACATAAGCAGCTTATTTCCCACAAAGACGCAGGTCAATGATTTTTAAATGCCTTTAACTTAAAAATCTTTCGTTATTACATATATGGGTGTCAAAATAACCGTTTCAATTGTCGAACAAAAAGAATTAAAGTGGGCACGAAAAATAAAAGCCCCGAAAGCCTATCAATACCTGAGGTAAGCCCAACAATATCCCTCTGGGTGCACCAGTCCCCATAGCATTCGATAGAAAAACCTAACTAACCTGAACCTATTGCCTATTCAATGCCTCCTGAAGAGACAGATGTTAAACTACTCGGCAGATTTTAGAGAAGTTAAGAGAAGGTGCTTCTCTCACTGCGTTGCTGACAAATCCCGCGTCTCATTAAGATAACGAGACGATGAAGCCTCTCCTTACATACACCTCAACATCATTAGCACAATTAGAACCTTGTAAATCAAATGCTAATGGCAACGTCGCGAAGACCGAGAGAGAGAGATGTCAAAGTAATATAATTCGGCATGACAGCCCACGCGAAATTCACCATTTGATCAAAGGCAGCGCCACGAGCGTTGCAGGGCAGAGCAATAGAATGTCACCAGTTTGATTAGGTTCGTAAGCCTGATTTTCTCCCAGTTGCCCACATCTTCGCTGACTGTCGAAGGCAAGGATTTGTACCTCGCAGTCACTGAAATATCACAGCGAGTACTTGGGATGATAAAAAACAGATAAATAACACCTCATCACTGAGATGCAGTGATGACATCTCTTGGACTATTCACTTGAAATCGGAAATAACAGTCGTGCTTTATTATCACGCAGACGTGTAGGCCTGGTTTTCTCAAGAAATTTGCAAACAAAATAATTGTAAAAGGCCGTTTACAAACTGAGACAGTTCAAACATAGGTTGCCGACATAGAAAGAAAAATAACAACGAACTAGGCAATGGCCAAAGTAAATTGTTCATGGATTAGACAATATTTTAATAACAAGACAGCAATAGGTAAAAATTTAGCTTTAAAGGTAGATGGGAACACATTTGGCCGACCGTCTTACGGGAGAAGTAAGGCATAATGATTCATAACACAAACAGAAGCCCATCGCATTGTCAGGCGCCAACAAATTAAAGAAATTGAGTTTTTTGGCGAGTCCTTCGATCAGTGCTTCACCAATACTGTAGAAAGCTGACCTCTTACCAAAAAATTTCAAAACTTTATCAAACAAGAGCAGCACGAAACTAGGACAACACTTCAGGCTTTTGGATGCTGCAAAACTGGGAATTCAACTTGAATTACATCCTCGATATACAAGCTAATTAATAGAAATTACATTCACTCACACAAAAATGCGATTACGTAGCACAACGAAATCCAGTAACCTATGTTCCTTTAGAGCAAACTTTATAACTTACTGTGTTCAGTAAATTTTCTAGAAAGTTTCATTGAATGGAATAATCTTGGAAAATATAAATTAATAGACGGACACTTCACTCTCCGCACATTCTGGTATGACGTAGAACCGTAGGTGTTCAAAACGCCACATAACTTTCCGCTACGCTCAACGCTGCAATGCTTTTCTACAGCACGGGCTGAATGAACCTGCCACAAAATATTTATAAGAAAAACTTCTGAAGACTGGTAGCGGGGAAATTTGGAAGTCAGAAGAAGTATTCCTCAAGTAAACTTTCCTTCAAAGTTAACAACAAATCTTCAGATGAGAAAACCAGCAACCTCCGGGAGCGTCAAAACAGAAATGCTTGACAAAAACGTAGATTGAGACACGGATAAATGAGACCATCAAGTTGGTGGCAATAAAGAGAGTGGAATGCTCGAAAATACTCTCATGCTCGAAACGATTAACAAATCAGGTACTATAACCCTAGACAATATTATTGCCAGAAGGCTTAAAAACTTTAATTCGTTGTAAAAGGAAAAATGTCTCAAAAGTATCCAGCATTTTTAGAAGACTGTACGTTTGAGGGAAAGCTAAGTTAGAAACAAAATTGTACAGACGCGACTTTTCAGAACAACAAAGGAAATCATGCACTGAATCCGTGAGCTGTAATGACAGCATGAATTTTCAACTTGACGAAATAAATGGTCAGAACGGGGCCAGCATGCACTGCACCAAAGACATGGCAATCGAATGAGATTTACATTGTTACTGAAAAGCTTTCAAAAAACGGGGCATGGTAAGGAGAAAATGTAATTAAAAACATAGAAAAGAAAGAAACTTTAAACCCTAAGTAATATCACTCTATCCAATAAATTTTTTATTTCAGGCAGAATCAAAGCAAAAAGCCCAGAGCACAAGCACTAATTACGTCATTAAACTTCGTTAAACAGCACGCTACTGATCATAGAAAATAGCAATTCCTAAATTCATCGAAGCTGAAGAAGAGTGCTTCAACAGCGGTTATGAGCATCTTAAAGTAACTCGCAGTAGCTAGCTAGTTACATACCATGATTTAAAACCACGGTATAGACTTGTGACAGACAGGATCGAAAGCACATCATGACAATCTCAACAAGAAGGAAAAGTCAACAATTAAAGTAAATAATTAATTGAACTCGTTAACATCCCGTACAACTATCTTCTTTCGAAAATGGTCATAATATATAGTATTTCTTACTAAATTCGTTCCCTGATGTGTTCTTTGAAGTTCACCACCGAGTGGCAGTTCCTTCCTCATCCTGACATAGGTGACTACCTGATATCAGTAACATTCTAATGATGGTAGTTATGATAACGGATATATGAGTATAAAATTGTTCATGCTAATGGGTTAGAAACAGCTCTCTCGTAAAAGTGTACTCGGTTCTTACAAAAGTAACTTTACTCAGATTTGCAGAGCTCAAGTTTCCGAATTACATCGACGATGACGGTGTCCGTTACAATGACCCTCTTCCCTTACCTTAAGATGAACCGAAGAAGACTACACTCACGCTAAAAAACGTGAGATGCAACGGCAAGGAAGGATTCCTGTCAGCAGCACCACCAGCCATACTAAGGTCCTGCAACAAGTGTTGGCTGGTCAGACAATGCCAACATGCCTTTCCCAGACTGGTACTAAAGTTACACCCTCAATGAACGTGTGAGGAGAATCCTAAGGGACGCCGACGTTCTGTCACTCTCTGCATTTCCCCCTTCACTTCTCTCGAGTTACATGACTGATACACCAACATACACTTGATATCGACACTGTCGACACCAATCGCCATTACACTATGCAGATAAATCGGGCTCAAAACTCTACCATAAAATAATTATTATGCCCATTGATTATGTGCAAAAAGTTCTCGGAAGGCTACCTGATCTTAAGTAAAAAGGAGAGAACAAAAATACCGTATAAGACATTCACTCGAATTAAAAATTCAAAGTAAAACAATGAAATGGAACGTTTCGAGCATTCGCTAATCTTCAGCAAAATAAATGTACCTGAAAAAACATGAAATGAATTAGAAAGATGATAAATTGAAATAACTAACCTTAAAAACTACCTGTTAACTATTGACAACGGAAAAGAACTAAGTTGGTTGTTTAAAATCGGCTCATTTTTTAATATGAATAGAGACTCTAAAATCCTCAAATCGGAGGTAAATTAAGATCTACACTGAAAGAAATTTTTGCCTCTCTAAGTGTCTCATGGCTGTTCAGGTGTCTCATAGATAGCCAGAACGTCTCAAAAAGAGAGTAGATGTCTCATCGGAAGTGCGACCTCTCGATGAGCGGGAAGTGCCTCAAAATGCTGCTTATCTTTTATTGGCGATGATAATGTAATAGCTTAGTCACCCCTAAAAACTGACTTCAGTTAAATAAGTGTTAAGTAAATGTAACACGGAGCAAATAAAATTTTTGCTATGCATATAACTTCTCCCGTAGACTGTTTAAATTTAAATGGTCTCTTCAGGGGAAGTTAACGCTTTATCGCTACTGCTCTGAGCTGAACGAGAAGTGTAGCTGGTGGCATGAAAAGGTTCAACTGCTGGAGACGAGTGCAGTTTCTGGCGCAGCTCTTCAGCGGTAAGACCAAGTATTGATGTGTAGTGTCGTACTATCGACACAACTTGAGGTATTGTAGCAGAAGCTTTAACTTCACTTCAGTTCCCTAAGCCGCAAACTCGGGTGAAGGACAAGTATACGCACAGCAACGCTCCTAATAATGTACTAATTCCATCGGTGACAGATCTTCCTTATAACTAGTCGTGCCCGGAAGTCAAACAAAGACTTTCCGGGGCTCGTAAACTTCGCAAAGGCAAGACACCATAAAGGACTTGCGTCGGTCAGAGTTCCGGCCGTTTATGGCTCTTCCGGCTCCAAGACATGCGAAACCCACGTGCAACAAAGACATCCGGCGGCGCCTGCCTTGCAAGGCTCACACTGCGAGATATAACATGTCACCAGCAGCAGCCATCGCTTAACTCAAAAATACGTAAGCGTATCCAAGTTTCGTCATGGCGCTGGAAACGTCAACCTTGCTTGGCAGTGCAATGCTACAGCTTAATCTCCGTAGAGTTTAGTGTGAGCCATCAGTTGTAAATGCATCAAACTCAAGCCCAAGTGTCTCATCAACGAGACACTGAAGCACTTTTAGCGAGACACTAGAGCGTCTCTAAATCGGGTCTAGAGACACTGGTATGCATCCTAATCTTGGGTGGCTCATTGATGATGCATCTGCGTGTCTCGGTTTTGGGACAAACGTCAGATGCACCAGGGTGTTTCAAAATAAGGCTATTATTTCTTTCAGTGTAGGAAGAATTTTAAAATCACTGATGTCAAACGGGCTATTACAATGCTCTGAATGATCCCTAATAGCTGAAAGCTGAATGCGAAGGACTAGATAAAATATTTCCTGCGCCGTAACTCCTTCCTCGATGCTCGGCCACCCTACAGCCTGAAGTACGCGACGTCAAACCGACGTACTCAGATGCACATCGTGCATAAAATTTGTAAATTAGGGAGGCCTGCATAGCAGTATGAAGCATGTCTTTGAAACGAAAAAATGAGCCTATTTTGAAACTGTTAACTAAAACCACCTTGAAGTTTATTTCTGGAAAGTATTTGACAAACAAATCTACAATTTATTTCTTCATTTCCTCCGACTGAGGTCCAAAATACGGAAACGAAACAAAGCGAATGTCCTCACAGAATGATTCTACAGAAGGCAGTTTGTTGAACTTTTTTCCAAAAATTTATCAATATAAGAATCTATGAGTCGAGTTGAAAAAACATTCTAACGGAAAAATTCTTTTAAAGGTGAACTCATCATGTAAAAACTTATAAGAACTGCAAACATTGAACGCTCTAAAGATAGTGGTCCTGATAAAATTTGATTTGAAAATATTTGGCGAAAAAATATAAAAACTGGTTCCTAAGCCTGTAAAACACTTTTTCCTATACACAGAACACTCGAACCCATTCCCAGACCGGTGTATCAAACAATCTAAGAAGGAAAGTTTGAGTCCCTTTTCACCCTCCATTGTGAACCTAATGTTTCTATGGCGTTCATTCAAGTAATTTAAGAAAAGCAGAGCATGAGACTTGTCGTGAAAAAAGAAAAAAGGTATCGTCCACATAACGTCTATAAAAAATCGGTTTAAAACATACAGGGCATTCGTCTAACCATTTTTCCTCATTTGACACAAAAAAATGTTTGCAATTGTTGGAGACAGAGAAAGTCCCATTCCCAAACCTACAAGTTGTCGATGAAATTTTCCATCAACGATAAAAAACAAACTAAGCACGGCTAACTCCAACAATTAAGCAAAAAACACTTTCGAAAAACCAAGTATTAAGGGGGTCAACTCAAAAATTTTCAAAATATGATCCGATTCGTTTGAAATTTGGCCAGTATTTGTATTTGTTGAAAATGAACATATTTTCCTCCTGTAATTTTTTCAACTTAGCTTATATTTTGTGAAAAATACGAAATATTAGTTTTTTGGTACATTTTTATGAATATTTCAAAAGAATAGAAGTCATTGAGTTTTTATGCTAGAACAAACACAAAAAACAGTTTTAGAATTCTTGAAACATTTCTAACAAAAATACGGTGACAAATTATTCATTTGTAACTTTTTGTCTTTTTTATATGCGATATTTGATCACTAACTAACATATACACTAATTTTGAGTTTTGAGTTTCATAAAAAAAATCATTTGTACAATTGGAAAGTTTGCTACCGTACTTTTGTTAGAAATGTTCCAAGGATTCTAAAACTGTCTTGGTTTTTTCGTGGCACAAAAACTCACTGACTTCTATTCTTTTGAATGTTGGAAATAAGTATTGTTAATAATGAGGCATAAATTAATTTTTATCTGAACTGTAATATAATGGACAATTTATGTAATTGAAAGCCGTTTTCATTTTTATTTCGATAATCTCCATGCATAACCTCATACTCACACTGTGAACTGTAATTTACAAAAAAAAA
>JACJUY010000905.1:187386-197987 GCA_014220935.1 Platorchestia sp. MABIK
TTTAAGCCTCGCTAACCACAACGGAGGTGTTCTCAAGAATGATAACAAGGAAGGCACCGTTTAGTATAGAGTTAAGGGAACAGGAAAGCTACGAACAAACTGTGTCCCCACACTTTCCGCATAGCAAAATTAAGATTGAAAGAAATTCATGAAACAAGATGCAAGTTGAAGAAGGAAGTGATATGCGCTGAGATAAAGTACAGCAGTGAACCAAAAAAGACCTACTTAACCTTCAGTTCGGGACCTCACATTTTCCCCCTGAAAGCACTTATGTATTTCCATATATACAATAGTTGAATTCCACCTGAGATAGGAGACTGGGTTTCTATTAAGCCTACAAAAATGCATAAGCTGTTCAGTGCTCGGCTACTTTGGCGTCGTGTAACGGTAAATAAACCACTGTATTGGATATTTCTCACACTCACTATTTGAAGTAAACCTGGAAGCATTCTCATCACACTGTTATTTAGACTGTATGAAAACTTGACACATTACGGGTATACTGTCAGTATTTACATATCAAATAATTTCATTAGAAAGTATTTGTTCCTCGTTTTGATCTTCAAATTCCAAGCCTCTGTATGTATCTATATGAAATTGAAACATAACATGGTATGGTAAAGAAAATTCCTCCCTAAAAATCGATGTTTATATGGTACACCATGGTTATTTTATTTCTTTGATGCTTCGACTTTACAAAGCGCATTTCAAGTACAAACACACATCGCCCAGCGCTGAAGCTCAGCGGGCTTCTGAAAGTTTCAAACGCAGAAGAACATTTTATAGGAGAGAAGAAAAAATCAAAGTTGAATTGCAACAGGGCACATGGAATGTCATAAATTTTCACTTTGCACGGAAGAACTTTCCTTAACACATCACGGAATCAATACATACGACTGGAAAAAGATGACAGCTTTTACCTACTCTAAGCAACGTTCACTTTGGTACACAAACAGCAACATTTGAGCTATTGCAGCCCACAGCTACACTTCAAAGCTCGCCTCGACTCCATTGAAGCAAGAACAATGTTGAGCTGCTCAAAAGTGAAACACGCCCAGAGGCGCATGAAAACAATGTAATTTCATGTAATACGAGATCGACCTGCACTCAAATGCGACAGGTACGAACCAAACTGTCTGAACCCAAGCCGCTCAATAAGCAAACTGATCATTTCACCACAGAGGCAGGGCGCTTCGCAAACAACGGTGAACTTCGGCGGAACTGCACTCCGACCACAGCCTACATTAGCTCATCTAATGATACCAAATTTGTTCCTACGCGAATCATTAAATCAATATACTTTTCATTACGAAGCATGCGAAAGCTTCAGTAGAAATAAATGCACACACGATACAACGCATAAGAGCGGCAAAAATCGAAGCATTTGTGATACCTAAAGTTCAAAATTTCTGTCTCTTCAAAAAATTAAAACGCAACGAAAATTTTTCATATTTTCTAAGGCTTAAACGCAAACGTGAGGAAAACCCTCTCCCAGACAAGTATAAATTTTGCATTGCACTGCTGAAGAAACTTATCGAAAAATTTCATCGCATAAAAAGGAATCCAAGTGACAACCAAGTATTAATTATTTTGCGCAGCCTATTGTGTGCCTGGAATAACTTAGTGAGAAAACTCTTGCTTCAACCACGAGGTTCAGCGCATGTTTACCTTATCGTACAGGGGCACTGTCAAACAATAAACGACGCTTAAACGCGTCTCAATCTTAACGATACGCTTTAACAAATAGAAAAATTACACCAGACGGAATGATCCAGATGCATATAAAAATTACATATTAATTGAGCGTAGTGAAAAAATTACTGACACGAAAACTTTTTTAATATCATGGTAATCAGAATAAGTGTTAGCATCACTTATAAAGTACGAAACGATGAACATTAACAGTATCACAGTAGAATTCGAGCATTGTAATTTCTCGATAATATTCAGAATACGTGCAAAAATACCATATGTAATAAGATACCATGAAAGCATAAATTTGCAATATCTCACTAGACCGAGCACCAAAAATTCCAGAGTCACGTGTCCTGGAAATTTTTCTGCAGGACCGAAGCTATTTCAGAGCAATCCCAAAACAAGGGGCCAAGCCAGGAACTTAAGCCGCAACTCACGTATTTAAAGCGCGACAAAAGCAATAAAAGAGTTTTAAAATCAGGGTTTTGGCTTTCCGTCTTGTGGAGGGAAGTAAGCAGAAATATTCCAGGAGAGCTTGGCAGAGCTTGGAAAAGAATGAACTTTGGCGGCGCTCGAGAAGCTAAGGAACTTGAGCAAGATCGATCGTTGCGAGTTTTTCTTCGCTTCAAATAACCGAGGAAGGGATGAAGGAAAGCAAAAAAGCAGCCTCTAATNTGAAAAAGTAGCCATCGCTACACACAGGAACTAAAATGTCAATGAATTGGTGAATCAACTCACAAGTTGCCCGTAAACTTAACAAGCTTTTAATAGAACGATATTTAATAGAAAGATATACATATGATGTGATATTTGTCAGTTTAAAAATCCCGACCCACAACAGAAGGGATCTCACAAGAATGGAGAAAAGGATTATTTGGTATGGGCTTTAGATGATTCGAAAAATCTACGTCCAAGATGTGTTCCCATACCCTGTACATACAACATGCAAGAAAAACAAACAGAAAAGATAACAAAGAAGCTATGAAAGCTGAAAGAAGCGAAGTGGGGACGAAAGACAGAAGTCCTAACAGCCTATCTATCGCTGAGATAACTGAACAGAATCCCCCCTGTGGGCGCCAGCCTCTACAACGCAGGGTAGACATGCCTAACTAACCTACACCTTGCACGTATCTTTTGTTCCCTAAGGAGCTACAGATGATATACAACCGTTCCTATACAGTACTTTCCTACCGCGCATCACGTACAAACTAACACATAAAATACTTATCAACCAAGATGTCTAAGTTTAACTCAACTCTTCGGCCAGCGTGAAGCTCTAAAAGTCTAAATCAAAAGTGATACTAGGTCAAGACATGATTCACGAGGGACAAGACACTCAAGAGTTAAACTAGATGCAGCGAGTTATCCAAGAGTCGAGAAAGCGAAGATTACACAAGCGAAAAAAAGAACAAAGATAAGAATGAACGGAAAGCTCACCACCCCACGAAAGAGATAGGCGGCACTGAGGGATACTCAATAACTAAATCCGCATTGACTCCCTGCAGCCCTGCTGCACGCTGCTGAAATCCCCATAAAGACAACGCAATGAAGGTGGGTACATCTAAGCAAGCCATAATTATGACAAATGAAATCGTGAGCCGCCAAAAATCTTGGTAAGGTTTAAGACAATTATTTGAGACCAAACTCAAATCGGATGCAACGTAAACGCATTAAACCTTTCGGGTTGAACAAAATAAAATGGAAGCATAGGCAGCATTGTCCTAGAAAATTATGTTACGACTGCTGAAAAATTTTCCACACATGACGTCAATGAACAAGAATGAGCTGATCTATCAACTTGGCATAAAATATTCACTGACTATACTGGCATAGAAACTCAGATAAAAGAAGACGTTACCATTATCAGACATTTCTCCCAGAAAAAAATTGCCTTCACACAAATGCATACATGCGACACAAACGAAGCGCTACGAACGGTATATGTAGATACCGTTAGGGATAGCAAAAGGTAAGATTAGCTACACCACGCACCACAATCGTAAACCAGTTGAAGATAAGCTCTACACACATATCGAGCACACAAAGTACTACTGAAGAAAACGTTCAAAGAACAACCAACTGAACTACGACAACCAACATAGAGAGAGAGAGCATCAAAGTGGAAAGTTTGGCGCAGGAGCAAGTTAGCAGGAGCATGCAGAAGCGCACGCCGGATCAAGTGGGGGAACAAGGGCATCAGCTGCAGCACGACCCGAGTTTCCAACTCCGAGGACTCGTAATGTAAATTCAAAAAGCGGAATTACCATACCAAAGAGAAATGTAAATGCCATTAAGAGCGAGAGACCAGACACTGAGTGATGCACAGAAATACCGGGTGGAAAAAACTGTAGAAAAATGCGAACGATTTATATCGAACTGAAGGATTGTATCCCATTGCGTTCGTAACATTAATTTAAATCGCGTAGCAAACAAGCACGTTACGACATATTCGGCTTCGATAACGTTTTAGTGCACGTTATTTTGGCTTTCCACATTACGCAAATAGTTACCAACATAACCAAGAACCTAAACACGATAACCAGATTCTGAATTCAGTGGTGCCTCGTTATTTGATAATCTGAATAATATTAACGAAATTTGATAGCGCTAAGGCAAATGAATTAATTATTATTAATCACATCATGCGTCATTCAAGATGTCCGCTACGCAAAAAATGTTTCTGTGAAAACTAGCTCCCACTTAGCCTTTCAATGGCGGAGACTCAAACCCCTTCGCAAAATTTACCTGGAGTAGAGAGTCTTTCCGCGCGCGTGCCATGCAGTAAAATATATGCCTTTAACGATTTCTTTATTAATTCTGGATGATAAGTTCAGGTTAGGGCACACAAGGTTTGATTAGAAAAGGATGGGTTAGGTTAGGTAAGTAAGGTTCCGATTAGAATAGGAAAGTAGTTTAAGCCTCATTAGTCACAACAATGGTGTTCCAAAGAGAAGGAAGGAGGAAGGTCCCATTTAGAAGGGAGTTCACAGAACGGAGAATCAATGAACAATGAGTGTTCCCAAGCAAGACCACATGCGCATACAAACAATAGATTAGATTATAGGTTAGTTGAGGCTTCCCTAACCGCTACAAAAATGTTTCGAAGAGAGGAAGGAGGAAGGTACCATTTAGTATTAGGGAATGCAGAATCTATGCAGAAGGGGCATAGAAACAATAAGTTGGGAAAGAAGTTCAAGAAACAAAATAAACGTGGGATAAGAAATTAATAGGTGCTTGAAAAAGGACAGCAGAGAACCGGAAAAAAAATAGTCAAAAAACCTACCCTACCTAACCTTCAACTCAGGAACTCGAGTTTTTCGCATGGAAGAGCTAATTTCCATCAGTACAATAGTTATATCCCCCCTGGGGGGATCGCTAAGTACTCAGATGATCTGAACACAAAAATCTGTCAACGCACTGTAACAAACGAAGACGTTCAACACTTCATTCACTAAATGGAGTGTTCATGTATTAACATAAGTTAGTACATAGATTAGATTAGTCGTTAATTTTAGCCTCCCTACCCGCAGCAACAACTGCGATCCAAAGAGAGGAAGGAGGAAGGCACCATTTAGGATGGAGTTAAGGAAACGCGGAATCTACGCAGAAATGGCATAGAAACAGTAAGTTGTGAAAGAAGATTATGAAACAAGACCAAAGTTGAAGAAGAAAGTAGTAGGTGCTGAAAAACAGGACAGTAGTGAACCGAAAAAAGGTGGTCCTTAATATAATAATATTTTATTTCAACAAAAAAAGAAAAAGCCTACCTAACTCTCAGCTCGGGCCCTCACACTGTCCCCCTGGGAGCGCTAATTCCCATAGATACAATAATTGTCTCCCCCTGAGGGGGGTTAGTACATATTGAAACAAAATGAGAGAAACGTGCCAGGTTAACTGTCAGAGCATATTTCAGTCAGCGGAAAATTTCCATTTCTAAACGAGATCAGCATAAGCAGCATTTAATATTTTAACCATTTCAGAACAGCAACGTCTTTTTTCGAAAAATATAAACTTACCTCAAATTTTGTGAATCACAATCGTCAAGTCAATACCATAAGGTTAGGAATCTCGACAGAATTCAGTTTCAGCAATTTTTTGGAAGCCACTTATTCTTCTTGGATTCCGTTTCACACCATTAGGAGATACTAAGGAAATTCACCTTCGAAATACTTTGCCACCCACGATTTACACGACTAGGGTAACTAAAACATCATCCACATGGGCATGCTAAGTGCTACCTTCAAAAATGGCATTTTTGACCATTACGGTGGTAATTGCTTTGAAATATAGACGAAGCTTTTAACGTTGTAAACAAGAACAATTATGTATAGCTCGCAGACTAATCGTTGACACGAAAGAACTATACTCAGCTCACTCTAATGATGAAATATCGAACTCCCACGACCGTTGTACCGGTACCGCACAAGGCCCCACTGTGCGTTGTGCGTTGTACCGCACAAGGCCCCACTCTCCCCAGGTGTCTGAAATGGGTACCGGTCTTGACCGGGGGAAAGCGTCATGGCGTCCTGGTGTTAGTTATAAGGCATTTGAAAAACCAATGTAAAAGGTGATATGTATCATGCTTCAATTGGAAATAAAGCATCCGTAGATGCCGATGTTTGTTTGTTTGTTTTTTGTAGGACGAGAGATATTGCACTTACAAACGCTACAACTCGACCCCTTCACAAAATACCAATTATGCGCACGCGCCAATATAAGTCTCTACTAGGATCAATCCGGTGTACAACCAATTCTGTAAATATATAGCTGAACAAGATTTATGACCCAAAGTTCAATCTCCAGATGAGTAAGTGCTAGCTTAGCATTCCTCATCCAAGAAAGGTTGTAACTCATGCACGATGCCTAGCTATATCAAAAACGACCTCAATAGAAAACTTTTCGTCGAGGCGGTCAAACTTGGCTTTTCTGACAATCTGAAGTTCTACATGACGAAAAATTACGTGATGAAATAGGGAAAGTCAAATACACAGACCAGATTTAGCCCCTGAAATAAACCGGGAGCTGCACCAAAGAAGATGAATGCCCTGAAACAAAAGCAGGACCAGACCGGCGAGTAGAAACAGAAGGGAGAAATCGTTCGAAGAGTCGAAGAGACCTCTCTATTTCGAGGAAAACAGAAGATTTCTATGAGGCTTTCGAGAGGACAGATTGCTGACGCAGGCCTGCAGAAGGGTTCCTTTAGAACAGCGACGGTTTAGGATTTGGCGCGGCAGGATTCAGACATTCTCAGAACTTCTGGCTCCCTCTCTCAGTACGTCACGGTACTTCGATACTGACTCTCCTCAGACATTCTCTTTTAAAGGGGATATTAGAGAGGCTGAGGCTTCAAATGACAGCTATGAGTCGCTGACAGGATGCAATGTAAGCGAAAATGCTACATAATACTCAAAATAAAACCAGGACACCCAACGAAAGATATTTGAATCGAAATGTTTAAAAAAATGCACGACGAGAAAAAACACTATTGAACAAAAACTGCGCAAAATAACGCTGGCTTAAGTCACTTTGTCAAATTTGCGCCATAAAACGTTTTAAATTATTAATTTTAGTTGGACTACGATGGATCTCTCAAGCTCAAGTCGAGTCAGTATGTTTAAGCAATTAGCAATCTAATTTCGGAGGCCTTTTTCTCGAATCCCCATAAATACACACTTTCAGAAAAATTATGTACATCAATGGGTACAAATGCAGTTTTTACAAATACACTAATAATAAATAGATATTTTAAGTAATCCTTTTTGACCCACAAGTGTAGGAATTGAACAATTTAATGGAAATAGATTTTCCGGACTATGCGAAGAACTCAACTTTCTTCAATTGCGACGCTATGTTCATCAGCAGTGGACCAAGTCATGCTGTACCTCATAACCCTTAGCGTTCAGAAATCAAGGGATCCAATTCGTACACACACACTGCGGACGAACACAGGATTAAAATGAGTGAAAATTTAGTAATGTATTCTCCACAATTGAGATAAATGATACCAGGCACTAGATAAATTTGTCTAGTGATTGGTTAGCTTTTCCGTGCATTGCACCTCATGCGAATGAAAATTGTTGGACGTCAAATTTGCGGTCGACTCGTCTTGCATTTTTTTGTTTCGAATAGTTCCTCGATATCATGATTGTTTCAAACATAGTTTGTTAAATTTTCTTAAATTTCTCTGCTAGTCTAACGCTTAGTGAATTATGTACGTTAGTAGGATTGTAAATGTTCTCGTATTTTTGTATCAAACGCGCAGGCATTTTGATTAACCAAATTACGAACTTGTCACGCTTGTTAAATTCATTCCATCAGTAGACTAGTGCGGAAATGGATATAGTTTACATCGCATGTTTGGTTGAAAACATATCACTAACGAAACGCATTAAAAATCATAAAATTTCTTGGGTATCAGTCACAGAAGAAACACGAGAAAACGTTGAAAAATATTGTAGCGGACGTTATGCTGATTGACACGATGTAAATTTGTAATATTTATTGTACTTATTTTTATTGTATTAACCCTTATTAATTTTATTTCACAAGTTCGTTGTTATAACATGCGCATGAGTAAATGGCAAAGCTGTTTTGCAAATTTTTCGATGTCAGCTTTACTGTACTGCGGGAAGTTGGCCAATTCCTCCACGAGTGGATGGCTCAGCCGAAATCCGCGACATTGGCGCTAAGCAATCCCATGGAACTGACAATTGTGTTATACACAAAAATAGGCTGTCTGTTCATCTCAACAGCAGCCGAGATATCTCTGATACAGATCTCTTTGAGTACAAACGAAAAATTAAAAACTTAGAAGTATCCGAATCCAAACAAGAACAGTGTTCAATTTTCTTTTCCGCTCTTTGCATTTCCTACGACTCTTTTCAAATGTTAAAGGAGAAGCGCAACCTCTTTCTACTTCCAATGAAAATAGGTGGTAAAATAGTCCAAAGAAAAACTGACAAGTTGGCAATGCGAATGTGAACAAGAATNCGTTAACAAAACGGACACACCGTTAACAAGACTGACACACCCCGTTAACATGACGGACCACAAAAAAATATGGACGCCTGTCACACGAAGCAGGAGCTCGACCAACAAATAAAAAACAAAAAAAAACAGCGCAATAGATCTAGCACATGCCATAGCCAGAAAATTTAGCTGACAGTGACCAAAGAAACAAGAAACAAGCCCTAAACACGGCTAGAGAACCGACGCAGCAGGCAAAGATAGAGACACTGCAGACGCAATCATCAAAAGGTAGAGGGGCTGGCTGCTATATTTTCCCAGGGCAGGATTTGGCGGCGAGAAGGTGATTGGGTTATGGAGTGCCACATGGATTTGTATTCATGAGGAGGCAGCAGTCGAGGCGGCACAAAATGGGGAGGAGGATCGAGGGATGAAACCTTTATAGCAACAGAAGAACAAAGGCTCACAAATGGAGAACAGGAGCCACTATTGAATGGTCGAAGTAACTGCAGTCTTAAAAATAATTATTGATTTGCTGTCTCTTGTCATAATAAAAAACATATGCATAGCAAAATACCAACATATAGGAGTGTCTATCCTCATTGTTCATTAACAAATAGAAGCTACAAAAAAATTACTACATCAAATTAGATGTTAGTTCAAGCCTCCCTAACCACAACAAAGGCGTTCCAAAGAGAGGAAGGAGAAAGGCGCTACTTAGCATGGACTCAAGGGAACGTGGAATCTATAGACAAGGTGCATAGAAAGAGTAAGTTACAACGGAAGTTTATGAAACAAGATAAAAAAGTTGAAGAAGAAAGAAGTAGGTGCTGAAAAACAGGACAGCACTGGACCGAAAAAAAAGACGGTCCGTAACAAAACAAAAAGCCTATTCTATGTGAACAAAAGGTCTACCTAACCTTTAGTTCGTCGCCTCACAAATCACCTCTGGGAGCGTAAAATCCCATAGATGTAATGGTTGTCTCCCGCTGAAGAAATTTACATCATGACATGACAAATAACTCGGGAGAATAATTGGGAAACACAGTAAAACGAGCGTGTGTAACTGTACATACATCCCAAGGAAAAAGTAGTGATGTACCGATGTATCGGCATCGGCAGTATCGGTCATTTTTAGTGGTATCGGTATCAGCAAAATTCGGCCGATACTTTCCAGTGATACGTATTTTATCATGGAAATGAAAGTCATCAATCGTGAGAGTTGAAATATCTAACCTAATAATACCTGTTGTGTGTTTATTTATATACTTATTTATGTATTTGTTTGGTGTCCGCTTCTTAAGAAACATAGCATGTCTGAGTGTGCGGTATCATGGATACCGCCTATCTCAGTGTAACATTGAAAGATGGCCCTTACATGCATTGAAATGTTTGATATTTCATTAGGATAGCTTCGGTTAGGATAGGTTAGGACAGGAAAGGTTGAGTAATGTTGACGGAATTTTTTCACGGGTCTACCTAGTTGAACGATGACATTGTCTATAAAATTTCCACGGGTCCTGCTACTCCCTAAAAAAATACCCTTGGTTCATTTGTTTGGAGTCTCCTTCTTCAATTTCTGTCACGCTCATAAATGTAGCCATAATGACCGGATCTGTGATACGAGTTTCACCTGTACTGTACAGAAAATATCACCAAACTGTACAGAACAGCAAGTACAATGATATTTTTTATCGCGGGTACTGTTTTGAGAAATATATTTGTTAGTCATCCACGTCTGGAAAATTTGTTCAAGAAAGGTATTGAATCCCGTCATTTTTGGTGGGCCGTGCACACTATACCATTTCCAATCCAATTTCCTCCTAGTGAAACTGAATTTCCTCATAGTGAAATTGAATTTCCTCCCAGTGGAATTGAATTTCCTCCCAGTGGAACTGAATTTCCTCCCAGTGGAACTGAATTTCCTCCCAGTGGAACTG
>JACJUY010000905.1:213339-223526 GCA_014220935.1 Platorchestia sp. MABIK
ACAGTTGTGATGAGTTGAGGTGCCAGACTTCCCGACTCAAGCGACGCACGAGAACCGCAGGCAACTTCAACTTCAAAACACTCCTCCCTTCACAACAAGTATCAAGGAAAGCTTTCCCAAGTTACCAGGCATAGCGAGAGCAGAATACAGAAAGGTAAGTTCTCCTGATATTGTAGCGGGAGCGTTCCTGGCATTGCATCCATGCTACAGTACAATCTTGAGAGTAAAACTTCTCGAGATGTTCTTTCCGTGCGCCGAAATTTAAAATTCAGCGGCATCAGAAGCACACCTTGCCCGTACACCGGGAAGCCACCACTTAACTTGGGCTTATATAACACTTGAGTGCAACCTAATGAGATTAGCACATGCATAATACAGTTTCAAAATGGCCCTCAGGGCCAGATTAATTTTAGCCCTGAGACACAAATCAGGTAGATCTCCAATGGTAACCAACTTCAATGTTAATATAGGTCAAAAATTTTTCCCGCATTTTTAGGAGTTCTTCAAAATATCCCAACAAAATTAAGTCATTGTTTGAGGAATTTCGACAAAAATTGAGAACTAAGGAGTGTTTCACTGCATATGCTTTTATACTTCCAATACATATAGGTTCTTCATAGCTATGCTGTTTATTCTTCTGAAATAGGGTTGTATCCCTAGGGTTTGCAATGTTGATGAGGGTGCAACAGAGGTCAATGGTTTGTGTTCAGGGGTTAAATATTTACATTTCCCACTAAATTTACAGGAAACTAAAACGGGTCTATTGCTTCTACAGACGAGTTTAATACCAGTACCAACAGTAATTGGCGACAATCTAAGAAGAAAGATCGAAAGAATTAAAAATAAAAATCTGACTATTACCAACGAAATGTTTCAAACTACAAAACAACTTTCAGAGCAACAAAAGTATAACATTTTTCTTCTCGCAATAAATTGAAATGTTTGGTAATCCGAGCAGGTAGAGAGTAACCAAAACGCGGTACATGTCATCTAAGAAGTGGAAGAGGCGGGACCAAAAGAGAAGGACAGGCACCCGTGCATCTCAATTGAGGCAGTCTAGACACGAACGCAGGCATGGAGGACGGGAAGCAACTAAATCTACGGAGCTCTTCATCTGCATTCGTCGCGCCGCTCGCTTGCGGCACAAGTGAAACATGAGGAATGCAGATTAGTTCCACACGCCAGCCCACGCCCACGCAACTCTGTGCACAAACCTTTTCTATGGTTTTATTCACTGTATAAAATATTTTTGAGGAAAAAAAATATTAAATTAAATGCAAATATGGCGGGAAAATGAATATGAATTTGGAATGAAGAAATCAATGGAATATTTATTGTTATAAATTGCAACGAACTCAATAACTCTATTGTTCAAATATAACGTTTAATGCACGTATAGGTGAAAATGCAAGCACAATTTTCCAGAAACGTCCAGTTATTCATGAACGGAATTTATCTCCTGAAAAAGGAGTAGGCCAATCAACTTCATACTGCAAACTTTGAAAAACGCAGATTCTATATTCTATCAGCAGCTCGTATATTCACAGGCTCGCATAATTGGCACACGAACTTCTTCATTAGGATAAAAATAGGACAAGGACAAACTCAACGACGAATATTGCCTAGCACAGCCTTTGTCCATGAATATAACGAGAGCACTCAACTAAACCATCAATTCCTCCACTCAATTTACTTCAACTCCTATCAAGTTTTACATCTTACTTGATGGAATGCTTCTCCGTTTTGTAAAAATTGACGATCAGTGCGTTCATATATCCGCGTCAATAAAACATAAGAAAAATGAATATCATAATGGCAAGTCAATGTCCTCGGACGGTCGTCGGTCGGCCCACAACAAACAGGTACCTGCCTTTGCCTTTCGAGTTACCTAAAAGGTAAGACTAGCCAGCTTGCAGAAGACTGAGTGACGCACCACATGCGTACCTGGAGTCAGTGTAGGGCTGTTCACAGTCACACGAGACTGGAGGCCATATGAACTTGCGTCTTAAGTGAGTGATGCAACAGACTGGGCATGTCCATAAGCCCAGAAATGGTGATGTGATTCATTCGTTGCGCACAAATACAAAGATACTCGGGTAAGAGCAGAGCATAAATTCAGATATGTGTTCGACACTCCCATATGACATTAAAATAACGGATAAGATACAAACTTAAACAGATGAACAGCAGCTTGGGAAAAACAACGATGACTTCACAACAATTCAAATCATGAAGCCGTTTTCTCAATCAGCTAAAATGAAAGAGAGTTTTGCTGAGAAGCGTGGTAGATGACACCGCTGGGACGTCTTGCTACCATCAGTCGGAGCTCACACTCGAGACAGCCACAAGTACGGGGAGGGTCACTACATGAGATCACCTATTCCAAATGCAAATGAACGTATGAGAGGGAATGCATCACTGCCGAGTGTTCGCTTGCAATTGCTATTCTACGGCCGTGTAATATGAATGCTACGCCCGAGACTCCGGAGAGAGAGAGACAGCGCTGGAAGTAATTGTCTCTATGCAAATTTGGGGCCACGTACCTGTGTGCACTACCAGTCTGTAGGAAACCTATACTCATCTTAAAAACTGTCCAGTATCGGCGTATTCAGCTAGGGATGTCCAGCCAATAGAAAGCGATTGTTCAGACCATATGTGTTAAATCTTGACATAAGAATAAAAAACGTCTCACATTGAGATCCAATAGCAATTATTATCATCGCTCAGATGTGAGATCTGCCACTGATACAATGCAGATTAGTTTAAGGAAAACACAACATTTGATCTTGTGAAATATATCGTGTGTACCGCATTTACCCATTCGTAAAATACCTTGAATAGCTATTAAACTTAACTCTAATTTCTTTAAATTCGCAGCAAAAAGAGGCAAATAATAAAAAGGAACTGTAATAATTACAACCAATCATTAATTTGAAATGACCAGCAAGCAGCTAAAGAATACGATAGAGTTCTACATAATTATAAGCAATGAGAATATTTCAAGTTTGCATCACATTTACGACTCTAATGGTCAAATAACCAAAGTTTCTGAGTCAAGGAAGTTTGTTGGCACTTAAATATTTCCTTTTTTCAATTTCAGAAAACTCGCAGAATTTCTCAGAGAAGTAAATTCCAGTCATAAGTTAAGCATTATAAAATATCCTTTTCTTCACATAACTATGGTGTAAATTCAACAATTAAAAACGATCATTTCACCTGAAAAGGAATGTCCTACAAGCAGTCTTGCTATTAATGAAATGAGCTACTTCATAGAGATAGAGGAATGTTTGGGCTTTCGTATAAATCAGATATGATTGGTATACCTGGATACAATTATATCATTACGAACAGCAAAACACGCTGCAACTGTAAGAGTGATAGAAACTGAGGGAACAGCATGAAAGCCCCTGAATCAACATTCTAAAGTTTGCCGAACGACATCGATAAAATGGTTCACACTAAATTTTTGTTGATGGCACTCACCACCAAAGTGAAAACTAAAAATAATTGCAGCCAGAACAGAGAATTGTAGCCAGAACAGAGGATTCCAACGACACAGTATTGGAAATTATTTCATTGGTGACAGATGAGCACAGTGTATAGTGACACACACAGCCCTGTTTCGTAACACGAATTACTTACATCGCAGCACACAATTAATCACGTAAACATACAATGCCAAATCAATGACATTAACGACATTCAAAAAGTAGACAATTTAGCAGCTGGCACCATGTCTGCACACGAAGCACTAGTTTCAGCACAATACCGCGTTAGAGCTACAACACGACGAACAAAATCACGATGTGCGCACCAGACACACACACACAGAGAGACAGCGAGGGTCGAGCGAGCAGCCGGCCACATCACCGTTACAGTAACTTGCCGATCACGATGGACCGACCAGTAAAAGCGCAGAAAAGTCGTAAAGGTTTCAATGAGAACTTAACATGAAGAGAGGAGCACTCGTTCCAAGATTTATGAGCTGTTCGCTAAGGACTTCATGGAGGTTTTGATTAAACTGAGACAAACCCTTGAGTCGTTCAGAGGCTTTATAGATTTGAACTTTACAAGAAGATAGAGCAGATAGACCCCAGATTCCGAAAAAAGGTCAGAAGTCCGAAGTGGAGTGGGCAATAAATACCAAGTACGAAGGGCCAAGTTTCTCAATCATGTGAAAGTGAGCTATCGCAGAACGTGACTGTCAAAAAATACGAGAAGTTGTGCGTAGAGCATCACATGATATACCGTACTATAAATTATTAAGAAAAAGGAGGAGCAAACAATTATGATGGACAGGAAAAAGAAGTATCCTAAAATTATTTTTCACCCTTTCCATCCAAACCTCTTTTTCGACAAGAATAGATATATCAAAAAAACTTTCATCAAAATAAGTTATTATGCATACTCGAACAGTACAGTATGTAATAAAACATAAAAGAAGATAAATTAATTGATGAACTGCGAATTGTGCGACGCGCCTCAATTGAGCTTTTACTGCAGCATTTTAACAATTTTATTTATCATGCACTTGCATTAAATTCTTCTTCCATAATACCGACATGTAAAATTTACGCCACATGTTTTAAAATAAATGGTAACTGTACAACCACTAAATGGTTTGCTTGGACAAATTTAAACAGGGACACTGTCTCAGAAGCTCCGCGTAATACCGGAAAACGAACCACTTATGCATCCAATCATGAGACGAGAAATGAATTCTTGGTATGAAATGACAATTGGAGAACAGGTCATCGTTCAAGACGCACGAGAACCACCCATACCATCACTGCAGCCTAAAGCCCAATGGCCAGTGACTGTTTGATTGCCTACAGGAGGGTTGTTTATACTTCACGTTTACCAAGAAAAACAGATACAACAATATCGTGTTGCAATGAAATGGACTACATGAAAATTTGCAAATGGAGCAACCCAGATTGTGAATAAGGAAGACCCAGTCCAGCTCCATGCCACACACGCGTCCTCAACACACATCGAGCTACATAGATTGCTAAGCCTCAATAATTGCGAGACCTTGCAGCTACCTCTCAATGCTTCATTATATCCCTGCTGATTATTACTTATTTCGCAAGGTATACGTTTTCAACGCACAGGTAAATACTCTTAAATGGTTAAGAGCTAAGTAAAACATCGGGCATGTCATCACTCACGGCAAAAAAAAAAAACGTCTTTAAACGTTGGAAAATCTACGATGACATGAATAAACGATCATTGAAGGTCATGAATGAACATGTATTAAGCTTTAAATTAAATACATCAGTACTCGAACCCTTCAAATACATTTCATTATCCATCCTTCCAATTAGATAAGCCGGTTTGAGCCTTTCAAGCCACAACAAAAGTGTTCCAAAGAAAAGAAGCCACCACTTAGTATGATGTTAAGAAAACGGGCATCTATGCACAAGGTGTGTTCACGCACACGATATCCTGCGCTTAGAAAGAGTAGGTTAAAATAGAATTTCATCAAACAAGATAAAAGTTGAAGAAAATATAGTAGATGCTGAAAAACATAGCAGCACTATACCGAAATAAATGTTCTTTGCAAAACAAAAAGCCTATTCTATTTCAACAAAACCAAGGCCTATCTAACCTTCAGCTTAGGATTTGACATCTTGCTCTTTAGCGATAATTCCCACAAATTCAATAATGATCCCCCCTCTGAGAAAGTTAAAAGAATATCAATCAATTTTTTAGCGTAAAAAAACTCGTCGTTAAAATACCTAATTTTTACGAGAGTTTTATTGATATTGGTGTTTGACGACAATGCAAATAGTTTTACTGAGTAACAAATTTGGACACAGCTAGATATGAGGAAAAATATTAAGGCTAACGTGATTGAACATTTCACAGGTAGGACTAGCAAATCAATCGAAGTAATGATTCAAAACTAGCAGTGATACAATCAAGAACACAATATAACTAAAAAAGATGTACCTTTTTTCTAATACGTGATAATGATAGATACGCTAACGTCCTCGTCGAAAAATAAGAAAAACAAAACTAGATTAATGTCAAAAGTATAATCAAATAACGGACTACTATAGGGAACTGATTGAATTTTAGGTATGTAACCAAGCATAGCTCTGAGGAACAAGATGATTCGGGTTGCCGGCAGTAACGCACCAGCCTGCCGACCATTTCTCTTTCTTCTTACGAATTTAGAAATCTACATCGCCCCTGAAAAACGTGACGTCCCAACCGAGCGCAGTGAAACAATTATTCCTTCAGACGCTGCAGCGCGTCCACCTCAGATGATTGAACAATGAACTTTAACGCCAAACAAATAGATAAGCAGCAGCAGCAGCTCCCATGGTAATAAGCAAAGGCTGTTTAAGTCCAGGAGCTTTGATTGTGCATGTAGGCGCAACCCAAAAATGTAATACCGTATGATAGGCGATCGATAGACTGAAATAAAGAAACATATTTTAATAATTAAAACGCGTGTACATCCCCAAACACTTGCAACAAGTCCTTCGCAGAACTGTAGGAGCTTTTGACGGCCTCTGAACGCTTCAGCGGTAGCCCATATAAAGGAAGCCAGAAGCACCGAAAAGAATGAACGCTCGTACCAGGAGGCCTATTGTTAACGTATAAAATCCGCCCACACGAGCGCAGCGAGAATGCACGGGGGCGGCTGGACGTACACGTATCCATAAAATTTGACGCACCATCAGGCAAACATAACATAGATGTGCGATTACGTTGAACTGAGAAAAATTAAATTATTAAAAATTAAATTGAACAGGGTTAAAAATTAAATTATCAGTAAAGTTTTTTTTTTTCATGGGAGATTTTTTTTGTATTTCCTGATTTTATACGGCACTTAAATGGCTCACTTCTCAGTAAGCACAGCCACTCAAGACGCACTAAACATAACAAACGTTACGGTTGTTTCATACTTGTCAGTTATGACGGCATAGTGAGGGTTATAAGTGTTTTGCAGCGACATTTGACTGAGAACACCGCAACGCAGGACCATTTCAGTGAAACTAACAGCACGAATGATTCATTCCATCATTCAGATCGCTAAGCTCAAACAGGAATTCCATGAGCAGTGAATCTATAGATTTTCTACATAAATTTTTCTGAAATGTTGACAAAGAAATTCAGAATAAATTATTTGCATAAAATTTGTTACACTGGCATCAAGCTAATCAAGCACATCGAGAAAGTATTTAAAAAATACGGCTACATTTGCAAAATTTTCGAGAGAAAGAAATCAATTAGAAAAAAGGAATGACACCCAAATTTTTTAGCAAAATTTGAAGTTAACGCAACTAATACGCGCACAATTACAGGTTTCTAAAATGAGCTTACTTTAACGGTATGAAACCGAGGATGCCTCTGAGGAACTACATTAGAGTATCAATCATTTCTTGGCGAAAAAATCAGCCCCCATATTTGCTATCTAGATTAGACAAAAAGGAAACTCGAGAGAAGGAAAGAGAGACACAAGTCGCTGCGAGCCCCCTAATAGCGCAGTCGAGAAAAGTATCACGAGAGCAGTCGTGTCGTGCATCAAGTGGCGGGCGGCAGCGGTGCTGCGGGACACAAAGCGCGGTATATCGCAAAGATTAGCGCGCCACTGTACATTATGAGGCCCGCACGCTGGTATCGCTAGCTCCAAATTACAGCCACGAACATTTCTGGTGCTTGTTTTGTGGAGACTAGCGCTCCAACCCAAACGCTGTCACGTCCTAATTGAAAGCCTTATTGAAAACGCTTCAAAACTTTGACGGAAGGGGCAGTTTCATGACTATGAAATTCAAAATGTGAATGCCAGAACGATTAGCTTGAGTTAATGTAACGCTGAACTTCACAAATTACTTCGAATGAAATCCACCTACTTGGCAATTTACAGCATTCTACGAAACTTTTCGTAAGCTCACTGCAAAAACATTGGCTTGTTATGAGCAGCTTCCAAGGATATAATAACCGAAACAACTCATGCATACGAAAAAACGATAAAAACACGTTACCAATAAAAAATGAATTTGAACTAAACATCAAGAACGTCATTAACTTCAACTGCACAAAAAATGCGCACAACGGCGATTATCATTTTTTCCCCTATTTCACCTTCTACAGTACGATGCAGTCTGAGCATATGTAAACTCAGATACGTGTCCATGCAATTTGGCTGTTTTAAAATGAGGGCAATTTTAAAATTTCCGTCAATTAACTAATAAATATTATTTTTATAACACACACTTGGCACGCAACAAGCTTCACCATACCAGTTGAGCACGATCATGGTTTTAACACGTTTCCTGCGATGGGATAAACTGAAGTTAAATATTCAATTCAAATTTAACGTCAATTATAGAACAGAACTTAGAGTGCATCAAACATTAACTGAATCATGCCTTTATTTAACTTTTAATTAGTATTTATAAAATTAAGTCAGTGACTGCAGGTCGGTCAGCAGCATTATGACAGTCCCCTCAATTAATGACCACCGGTGGGTCCCCTCGCAGGAAACGCGAAACACGTTGAGGTAAGACGTATGGCAGCCAAACACAAAAGACATGTGCGAAATTCTCATGGAAATAAACGTACGTAATTTATGAAAAATAACTATGTTATGTACTTAGGTACAAACTGTGAAATTCCACCACCAAAAGAGTGAACGGCGGTTCGTGGACCTTACGCCCGATCGCTGGGTAATAAGTCAACGAGAAAAGCAAGCCCAGCATATTGGGAAGGCGACAGAGAAAAAGTACTCAGAACTCTTCGACGGTTGAGTGCTGCTAACCGTCTCAACGAATCTACAGAAGCAGCAGCAGTCCCTGCGGNGAAGGGACAAGGGAGAGGGAAGTATAGCAGTGTTCCAGTATCGGAACAAGCGGTGGCTGCACTACAGCCACTTCAACTGTAAGTTTACTCCAACTTATGGCCTATACTCCTGGGAAGTCTTGCCATATTGGGCAAAGATCGCTGAATAAGCGTAGATTGGGGTGCTGGGCTCCGAAGTTTGACACAACTACCGCAAATTGAGATGTTTTAGTGCACCCTATTTATATATGCGCTCACCTATCAATCGGCGGCGGCATTATTAGGCTCTGCTCTGATCCAGTTCATTTTGAACACTTACGAAATTCATTAGTCCATACTGCTCGTGAAACATGTTAGTACCTCAGTGTATGTTGGATAAGGTATTATTTTTTAAAATGTGTTTTCTAGTTACTTGAAATGAAGAAATGTTTTTAGTGATAGCACTGAAAAGAACTAAGTTACAATAGTGATCGCATAGAAAACACCCAAAAATATTCACTTAGATACTAGTGCCTTGCTATTATATTCTAATGTTTGTTTCCGTTCTTGCCACGAGTTACATATAATTTTCAACCAATATGGCACATCAATTTTATCGTTACTATTCATATAGGTTAATAGCTGTATGTTGGCGACAACTTTATCATGAATGAAGCTTCTTATTTCCTAAAAGTTGAATAACGTTTTATTTGTTTGTATTTTTAATTTTACACGTTTATGATATGACATATATTTCAATATTTTCTGATAATGATTCCTAATTATAATTCACACTTCAGTCAGTTGCTCTTGAGTACTTCTGCATCAGTGTGAAGTATATGTGTTTTATTGATTGAAGGTTACCCATTGTAATTTTGCAGAATTCATTTACCTGATTTTCAAGACTTCGGGGTTGTAAAATATATTAATTTTTAGCGTTACCATTGCAACCAAACTAGAGCTTCTTTTCATTATTTTATTTAGAAAATTCAACGATATTCCCTCCGCACTGAATTCCCACCGAGAGGTTGATTCCTTTGGAATTTCGCACTTTTTTGTACGTGTTCAGTTGTCAGTTATATTTCTACTTCAAAAATGGAAACAAGCAACTTTTTTTTATTACATTCTTCATATTTTAATGTTAATATGAGGATCGCTAAACGTGAATAAGTTGACAATATTTAAATTTGATTCATTTCCTATTTGATCAGATTTGGAAGGAAGGTTCCTTGCACAGTGCCATTTATTTTTCAGGAGTTCGATTTGATGGTCACTTGGCCAAATTCGAGTACGGGATTAGAATTTTCGCTGTTGCATTGATGAAGGAGTCGTGCAGCCGATGGTACTATCCTACATTGCTACATTAAAAAGACATTTTCGAGTGAGATTACGGAGTGAATCTCTATCTAAAA